>JAVFBZ010155387.1:0-17038 GCA_032466195.1 Katharina tunicata
TCAAAATCTGAATATTTCATGTCGCTTCACACGAATTTCCACAGAAACGCGCCACAACGTGTGTTAATTTTTTTTTTAGGGGAGTTGGCCATGTTGTCCCATTCCAGAAGCATTGAGAAACATTATCTTCCATGGCCATTGTACACAAGAAACGATATTTTTAAAAAATTCAACACTTTCTTGTGACATTTCACCTATGCGTTCCTTTTTTTGACAGAGTATATATAGTGAAAAGGATTCGGATAATTTGTACTTGTGTTACTTTGTTTTAATAAATAAAAGAAGCATTGGGGTAATACACATGGACTTTTTCTTCACGGTAAGTTTTTCCCGTTATTTGGCCTATATATTCATCAAATACAATGTGTACATTAGCGCAGACTGGACGACTTCAGAGTGCTTGTCAGAGTTGGCAATATATAAAACTATGTTTTATTCATTTCATTTATAGAATAGTCTAATTCACAAGTCAAGGTATAAAATGATTCACCCTGTCTAGATCCTATAGGTTTTATCACACGACTCCAATTTGATACGTTTTGTACAAATGTATTGTAAGGATACATATGCAAATACACTTTTTATTAATTTGGTTGATATGCGTTTATTGTCGTTCTCAATGGTAAAATGTATATATACATAGTTACATATATTTAAAAAAATATGCTGGTCTGTAGAAACACGTTTGTTAGGTAGGAATCTGATTCCATATGTTAACAGCAACTTTCTCGCGTTCAATATCCCCAAAACAATCTGGTGTGGGTTTAGACATTTAAATATCATAATGGAAGCTAACATGTAAGTTTACAGGTTGATTTGAAGACCGATCCGAGCATGTGTATAATACGGCTAAATTCGATGGTTTTATAGATCATTTAATGATAGTTTTGATTTGTTCTTAGTTGTCAGTATCATTAGGATGAGACTCTCTTATAGACTGAACAACGAAGAACAGTCTAGTTTAGACAACTAAATCAATCAACTATCCGGTTACGGACAGTAACAGAACGATATCCCAAAATAATTACGGGTAATGGTCACTTTATAAACGACACAAAAAATGTTTCGTTTTAAGAATGGATAAAGACTGAACCGATGTAAAAATCTAGTCGGGTTCTGTAGTTCGCACCCAGGCCCAGGTTGTGGGGTCACGAGAAATGTATCTGGCAATCAGTTTGGTAAACTAAGCGAACTCAACCGTTATAAACAGGTAAAGATAAGAAGTGAAGCTTAAACATACGATTACAGTCCTCTATCCAAGTCAGTGGGCTAAAACTGGCACATATTATAGAGGGACGCTGCTTTGCTGGAAATACTTGAAAGAGGGATAATAATGTAAGACTAACCCAGTTTGTTCAACCTGAAGTTAACCCAATTGCTATCACCGACGACGGAGCAAAAACGCTTATTTTATACACTACGCCGATTCAAGAGAAGATATTGATTCCTATAGTCTGTTCCACAGGAATGTGAAATTCCTTAAAAGTGGTTGGTTAAACCTCACATATATTATAAAGGGGCTTGAAAGTTTGCTGAAAAAAGATAAACCCAGAAAGGAATATTTATAGTCCTCAATGTTATTTAAAATGTTGGCAATGTTTACTTTGTTTTCCAGATAATTCTTCGCATTGGTATTACACCGGAAATCCTTATTAAAAAATAACTCTGCAACATTGTTAAATGGTAGCAATTCACAGTTAATAAATTATAAGATGACATTGCGCTTGTTATATACAATATAACAATGGTTCGTTATTAACACACATATTTGTCGCTTTTTGTTACAAGAAAATGATGTTACCGTCTCATTAGCATTGACCTCAGTGTGTTAAAGCTTTCGTTAGCAGACAAGTGAAATAACTGATTGAATTAGGCTCAATGTTAATTTAGACCGTCAATCCTAGTAGAATACATGATTGTACCCACAGTTTTATATTTCTTAATAATGTAGTACTCTTCCTGGGTTTAGTGTTTTCCTTTTACAAACCATGTTAGTCCGCAAAATTAAATCATTGTATCACTTAATTTTCTCTTCTTAAAGACATAATGGCTAATTTACCAAGTTCGAACAAAAGTAAAAGATCAGGGTAGTTAACGGACAAAAAGTGTTATCGAATATCAAAACGTCTGAATTATCTCCAATCTTGTATGTGTACGATTAAGTTTGTAAGGTAAAATAATTATCACAATGACGAAATAATCTCAAATTTTCTCTATAGTGTGTAATGCTATAATTGAATGCTGGGTTGCACAGTGTCAAAAAAGTCGCCATATACATTGGCCAACAAGGTATCCAATGAACTCTTTCCGGAATTGTGTAACATTAAGAGAGGTAGTCATCTTTATATTGACTAAGGCTCCAACAGTTGGTATGGCCGAACAGATGTAAGCCATTTAGTATCACAAATAGCAACCCTTAGTCGCCGAAGCTATCTCTCGTCTCAGAAGTGTTTCTCAAGTGGGCAGGGCCTGATGGAGGGTATGTCAGTATGTACCCTGGGCCACGATGCGTCACTCACGAAGGCAATAAGTGCAGTTCTTAGGCCAAGCACCCAGCTATCTAATATGGATTTATGTAATACTCCTATAGATACTGATATGGAAAGCTTTTACTACGCCTAAAATAAAACACACGTTAGTTAATACATAACACATTGTTACAAAACACACTCTTTATTGCCATCCATGAAAAACAGAAGTCATTAATTAGCGAATCATTGTTTATTTCCCAATCTGAAGCTGATGTAAACAACAACACTGCTTCAATACCTTTAAAACTGTTTTTTATCTTTAGTTACTTACGTAATTAAATATTGTGAAGTGTGCCTTTGTGCTATTCTTGTCTTCGGCGGGACACTATCATTGCATTGCATATACATTTATGAGTAGTTTTTAGCATAAAGTCTTTTCACAACTAAACTCTTTGAGAATGTGAACTATATTGCGCATATATAGTTATAAATTTCACCTTCCCTGCCTTCTTGCTCATACCTCGTTAATGGAATAAGTTGAATTTCTGTAATTATGTTTTATCTAATTATGTTTTATGTATTATAGCATTTGTATGCTAAATACTCCTAAGTGGTGGATTTGTTACTTCTTTAAGAGCTTTCGATTTCCCGTGGTTTTCTTTTTTGATCAGAATTTTGTAGCAACAAGAAATCTGCTTTGAATGCTTAAACTGAAATATGAATACGGTACGGAATAATATGTTTGATTATAAGTCGATCAAAAATGTAATGTAAAATATACCTGCAAATTTAATAAATATGTTTAATTTTCAATCCAGTTTTAACACTGATTATAAGTAATTGAGAACGGTTTGTGTCATATCATAGACATTTTTCAGACAAAAGCTGTGTTCACAACATAATTAACATCGTATAAAGCCCAGTAAATGACACTAACAATAAAGCGCCAAGGCCTCATATTATAGTTTGTGTTTTGAACTTGTTGTTAACGTTGAACTTACACCAGAAT
The DNA here is from genome assembly GCA_032466195.1 of Katharina tunicata. Lineage (NCBI taxonomy): Eukaryota > Metazoa > Mollusca > Polyplacophora > Chitonida > Mopaliidae > Katharina > Katharina tunicata. Next base: position 3,481 of record JAVFBZ010155387.1, read on the forward strand.
ATAGGTCAAGGGAAAGCTCCAAATAACTGCAATAATCGAAGTCACATGACACTTTTGCAATTTATGTTGTCAAATTAATTTGAGATAAATATTTTTACTCAAAGTTTCTGGTTAGCTGAATTTAATGTTGATGCTATTCAATGAAACAATTATTAACTTGCTCATTGTAGTGAGAATGTATTCACATTCGTAGCCGGATAGTTAGTTGTGGCCAAGTTCTTTACCAACTCTTTGCTGCCTTGCTGTCATCTTGAATCTCGTATGAGGCTATGCAAAAACATAATCTATAATATTGAAAAAAATGGATATTGTTTAAAATATTGTTTCTTAAATTATGCGATGAATTTACATATTATGGGTTCAAAATAAGGAAGACATAAATGTAGACTTAGAAAAGGTGTTTATTTACTTGCATCGGTCATATTGTTTTGTTAAAATCCAGCGAACCGAATCTCGTCTATAGCGGCGACAGTTTCCTCAGGCCTGTCCACTGTCACTCTCCGTCCAATAAATAACAGACTTTTTAAAATTTAAATCGGAGAAAAAGTTGTGTCACTACCAGACAGGGGTCTTCGAAGGCTGAAGAATACAACGGTTGTTCAGTTTTTTAGTTCTATATTTTGAGGCGAAGTGGTCCAAAAAACATTACTCCGCGAAAGCTATAAATGCTAGATGACGACTGATTCTAAATATTTGTAAATAAACGCAACTCAGTTCAGCTTTGAATGTATTATTAGGTATAGTAGATTGAAATGGCTGTGCGGAATAAATTGTATGGTTAAAATGTAAAGAAAGTATCTTACATTTTCTCACTGCCAAATGTAATGGCTATCGATAGGAAGTTATTCCTTTGTTAGATAATTATATCTACATCACGATACAAAATCAGGCTATCTAAAAAGCGAATTAATTAAGACCCCTGTTTTAAGGTGTCACATAAACAGCTTAGATCTTTATTTTGTTTACAATTTACGATGACTAGTTTAGAATGTTACTCCCCTCCAGTTAGCTAGGCCTACCTGTATATACTTAATTGTAAAAAAACCCACGTTTGAAATCATGGAGTCAAATTAGATCATTAAAGTTAGCAGTCTATGAATTCAAATATTTATATTGAGTTTTCTCTGGGATGAAGATTAATGTCCTAATGAATTTGAAATTTAACCCAAAAATGGCCATCAAGCGGTGAACTTTTGACGATTAGAGTTCTCTTAACAGATTTTCGCATAGGCGTAGGTTCATACACAACAATTGTAAAAAATTATAAAAAAAACCGTTTTAAACATATTTGCCTGATTGAACTTCGACTGTTGCCAACTGACTATAGATGAAAACATTGATGGACTCATGTTTATATAGTGTTAATAGTTAGAATTGTTTTATTAGAAAAACACGTTAAGAAAACCCACTCGCTGTATTGTAAAACACACTTGTTATATTAGAAGAATTTGATAGTCTGTCTAGCGGCCGTGTATAAAAATGGAAGGAAGTTTAGATATACTTTATATATTCTTTTGCTGTTTAAGATTCAACTATGAGCTGATTCTAAAACCAGGGTGAATTTAAAATAATATATTACAGTGGGTTCGGGAGCAGGACATTCTGGTTTATCACCGTATTTCCTAGATATTATACACTGGATGCTTGAAAGTACATGGATGGCGCACGAACCCAATCTACACAGACTCAAATAGTAACACGTTTAAAGCTAATTCCTGTCGACCTGTAAACGTTCTCGAACACGCCTATTGCTGACAACAATATATTAACTGATGCAGCCTTGAGAAAATTCATTACCGTTTCTGTGGAGAACACCAAGGTTTAGTTAAAACAAGGGGAAATAAATAGAATGCACACCTGTTTGCTAGACAGAAGCTTTGCCAAACTTGCCGATGGGTTAAATGAAGTGAGGTGGGTTGTATCAGGTCTCGGCTGAATGGAAATGTAACAGTTTAATGTGAGAAGGCCTCAAGACAGTCAGAATCAATCAGACATTGAGATTTCGTAAGACCTGGGATATAGTATACTATATCCTAGGTAAGAAAGACCAAGCAATGGATCAGCTCATAGTTAAGCTTCAGCCCGTCAGTGGCTCAAACATCCAGTCAATAAATCCAGGAATGTATCGATCTAGTGGTCGATTGGCTATAGCCAGACAGAATGTCAACTAACGAAATAAATCAATCAATCATTCCAATAATCCATGGCTGCTGATATCAATTGTGTGTTTGCTTGTATACCATCGTGTTTCTTATCTCATTTCAGATTTATCGATCGATTGATTGGTGGTGTGTATATAATTCCGTGCCCAAGGGCATTTTACTCACATGACGGCGATGTACTCAGAAAATGTGTTTCAAGGAAAGTGTTTCAAGGCACTTGATTCATTAAATTGAACACTTTTTTCATCGTTTTAAAGGTAGCACTCCTTGCGTTAGTTGCACGCTAATGCCAATGTTATAACGTTCACGTTGGCTGCAAGTGTACGTCTATAAAGCGTTTATGTATGGGTGCATGGTAAACCCTATGTTGATACAAACGCCTCCGCAAAGGGCCAATATCTGCTGAAATGCGGCTGTCTTCATTTGAAGCAACCATCCCTAAATTAGCATCTGCTTTCTGCTAAGAGGTCATATTGTATTAATTTAGAAAGAAGGTATCGCTGTGTCAAATTAGGGCCTTTTGCTCGATTTGAGAGAAGTCGGAGGGCGATTACCCCCAAGTGACCCGAACGCTCGACCAAGGCATGCTTCATGAATCCTCAGGGAGAACACGGGTGATTAAGTGGTTAATAGGTGAAGTGTGATCCTTTCTTGATGGTTTTAACAATGATGGATGGTTATCAGAGAGATCCCAACGGTAGCTCGGCATAGCAGCTAGGAGAACTGACCCGGGTCAATGTATGTTTAAGCTAGCCGCCACTATACATAGATCATTTTTACAGAGAAGTATTATCCTTTAAAATTAGTTGGTATTTAAACAGTCATCGTACCGCTATATTGAGTACAACTTATGTACCCTGCAACGGATTCCGATATTTAATAAAAACGATGCTGCATTGTATCAGTTAACATTTATAAGAGTGATAACATTGGATTTTCTTACGGCTAGCACGCTATAAAGACATTTGCTCAAAGTGGCTAAGTTTACATCAGATTGCTCAAAGTGGCTAAGTTTACATCAGATTGCTCAAAGTGGCTAAGTTTACATCAGATTTCTCAAAGTGGCTAAGTTGACATCAGATTGCTCAATGTGGCTAAGTTTACATCAGATTGCTCAAAGTGGCTAAGTTTACATCAGAATGCTCAAAGTGGCTAAGTTAACATCAGATTGCTCAAAGTGGCTAAGTTTACATCAGATTGCTCGAAGTGGCTAAGTTTACATCAGATTGCTCGAAGTGGCTACGTTTTCATCAGATTGCAAGAAGTGGCTAAGTTTACATCAGATTGCAAGAAGTGGCTAAGTTTAGATCAGATTGCAAGAAGTGGCTAACCTATATTATGCAAGAAATTGGGGGAGGAACCAGTTTTCAATTCAAGCACAAAACAATTCACTATTCGAAATGCGTTTATTTCAAATTGTAAATACAGAGCTAAGAATCCAATCAGTTTTGAGCACGTCTTTTCTAAAAGCTATATATTTAATTATTTATCTATATATTTGTTTGTTTGGGGTCGTACTGATTGGAATTTCAATGCTTAAGTGGGCGTTTAATTTTATTTGTTGTTTTACAAAGTTTTGCGAAAGTTTGCACATACTTTTTCAGTCTATATAAGATCGGATGGAACTTACATGACAACAGGACACCAGGTTTCTCCAAAGGGTGTGTTCGTTATGCGGAATTAAAAACTAAAAGTGGCTTGTGGAGGAAAGTGTGTAAATTCACCAGTCCATGCCTTATTGGCTATCGATTTAGGCCAGGTTCGCTGTCTATTCCGTCATATAAGGATCTTACATGTATAAAACTGAAATGAAATACCGGTTAAACAGACAGTACACACAAATTAGGGGCCTAATCCTTTGGAAGTTAACGTGTCGAAATATGTGATGTCGCTTGACGGATTATTTCCTTCCAGTTACATAAGAGTGTACAAAAGGTTTCGTAACGGAACATTTCCGTTAAACTATGCTCCATTGAGCAAACACAATTCCGTTAAATAATACTACGTTGGTACAAACGGAATGTTTCGTTACATTAACGTTTACATTAACCGTAAATTCCGTTAAATAATACTACGTTGGTACAAACGGAATGTTTCGTTACATTAACGTTTACATTAACCGTACATTCCGTTTAGCCAAACATTCTGTCAATTTAACGGTTTCCCTTGGAACGGAATTTTCCGTTCAATCAAACTGATTATTTTGTTAGTGTGTTCACCAAATAAAAATTGAGCAAGAGTTAGATTCCAGCATATGCACGAAGCTGCAACCATGGATGAATTCAAGGTTGGTTTACACTGTCTTTTTAAGGTTGGGTGAAAACAGAAGTCATGTGGAAAGTTGATCATGCTCTGTAGTTTAGACATGCCTTTTGTCAGTCAGTTCCAGGTTGTGGGAACAGTCCCTGGCAATCAGTTTGGTAAACGGGGCGGATTCAACCGTTATAAGCTGATAAAGATACGAACCGAAGCATAAACACCCGATTACAATCTGCCCTCCATGTTTCTGTGCTAAAGCTGGAGTTCATGATAGATGGACAGATGGACAGATGGACAGAAATACTAGAAATCGAGATATGATTATACCCACAGTATATGTGCTGTGTAAAACTGACGAAAATATACGTTATATCAGATAAAAAAAAGTTGGACTTCTGTATACAGTATGTCATTTTAATGCACGGTATGGGTGCTTGCAGTCAGTTCTACAGAGCTAAATAACTCAATATACTTTAAAACATGAACAACTTTAGCCGTTAATCTGGTATAGCTGGTTTAATCTGACAAATATCGATTACTCGAACTCTCAATGCCTTTATGCTGTCACAGACTCAACCAGCTAAACTTTGAGTATACAATCATTTCCCTCACTCTATAGCCGTTAACCTGCGCGTCTCACATCAATAAAGTGTATTACAACGATACAGGATAGTCAATAATAATATCCTCCAATTATACACTATGTGTATGGTACATTCATCAAACGTAAATACAAGCACAGCCTAATATATAGTCCTCAATTGCTGATATTGTTCAAGCGTTTTTCGGATGTTTCTAGCGATGGCTCTTCATATTTCTCAGATAAATCGCCTCTGGAGCTGGTATTTGTCGTAGGATATGATGTCAAGTGTGTCCGAAAGGTGTTGACCACATATTGAAAATACCCGTATTCTTAAATTTAATTAATCAAAATTAGTGCCAAAAATTCGTATATTGTGTACATATCCAATTGCACAAGGGAGACGTAGATAAATCTGTTTTTGGAATATCCAATTATCTTATTTCATTATTTCCATTATTATTTGCATAACTAGTATTGTTTATATTATTTGTATGCTGTCAGATCATCACATTTTATATCATTTTGGGTAATTTTGTTAAAATCGAAAAATGATGTAACAAACAGGCCATTTTTGGAAACACACCAGTGTTATATACTTATATAAATATATATAAACAGAGATAGCCAGAGACCCGAGTTCGAGTCCTGGTGGAGGCAAGAAAAAATTTCTTTCTCTACATTTATACAAAAATATATATAAACAGAGATATCCACAAAAATGTGTTTAAATTGAACCTGGTCGCTTTTTAATGCGCCTTGCATGGTGTTTAAATACAATCAAAAGTTATACGATGCAAGCACACATTATATGAATATACGATATTTTCTAGCTATTTCTATAGTCATTCATTTATTTATAATCAGCCTACATCAATCAACCATCGCTCCTCGCCATCGTCGAACGTTTTATAGTACTTCAGTTTCAATCGTAACAACATTAATCGATTAGTTCATAACGTTATTTGACAACCACATAATGTACATTTTATCCCATTTATTTTGGAAAGAACGGAAATTATATCCGACTTTTTTTGGAAAGAACGGACTTGTATTTAGAACCCCAAGTTCAACATGTTTACCAGACCGGAGCTCGTTCGGTTAAACAGCTTTCGACCTCCAGAGACATGCGCCAGACCAATAGGAGCAACTTCCGAGTGCTTCTTCTGCGTCTATCCCATAGTCTAGAGAAAGAAATAGGAGGTCAAGGCCTTCTTTATAGGTGGAGACTTTGGCGTACTGGCATTCTCTATCTACTCCACTGACAGGAAAGCTGCACACCTCTCAAAGTTGATAATATGAACGTAGGTGCCACCTAAAGGCGAGTGCAAAATGAAATGTTTTAGACAGCCCAAACTTTATTGAAATACCGTAGCTTTTTATTTGATAGTTTCCGATAAAAGTGACCACGCAGTTCCCCGCTAATACAAAAATATACATGTAGACCTGGATTAAATAAATATATACTCAAACTTAAAGGTTTCATGTGGGTGGTTGGGTGGAAGCTATTCAGAGTGGCTATTGCCTGGCAGCGAAAAACTGTAGTTAGCATTTGCAGACAATAACAAACAAAAAACAAACAAACTATCATCTGATCTCCAATGATAAGTGGGAGTCTCTTGTGCTCTCTGAGCTAAGGGGCAGCAGGAAGCTGATTTGTGTCATTACTTTAACTGAAATCAGATGGTACCTGTATGTAGGAAAGATCTTCTAGGTCAGTTGAACTTTTTTTAATGAAAATACTTTTGTATAGTACTATTCAACTATTGTAGTATGATTATAGCTCTTCAACGTGCATGCAAAGCGATATTGTACCATACTCTTTCATACAAAAGTGTTAGTTTTAATTATAATTAATTTAATTATATTTATCACGTTCAAAAGAATTTGGGCTGATACATTTTATTAAAAAATGCAAGCTCTTAGAAATTCTTACATAACCATCCAAGACTAGATTTTCCATGTTAATAATATTATTTAATGTGTTACTTACTATATTGAATCAGTCAAATATGGCAGAAAGAGAGACTGAGTAGTCTTCTTTTAGAATCAAATTCATCAGATAATTCTTCCCTTATGTAGTAAAAAAACACTCAAAAGCATATAGGTATGGAGGAAACAGGGATTACAAATAATGTCACTGAAATCTTCACATCAGGGATTCATAGAAGTTGAAATTTTACAAACCGAAACTCAAAAATTGAGTTTATTTTTCAGTTAAATTCAGTTTAAAACAAATTTACCGGCCAAAAAAGTGACCAAATTGAGTTTATTAGTTTTTTACAAACCGAATACGATTTTGCTTTCAATAATAACTTAATGCAGATTGAGCTCTGCGGGAAGTATTTTTGCTTGCTCGTTTAATGACAAGTCTGTAATAAAACAAACTCTTTAAAATGGTTTGTCTTTTTTATATTATGAACTGATCAGATAACTAACTTGATGACAGATCATGGCATTAAGTTTGGACAATCCGCTTAATGATCCAAGATATAACATAATGATACACACAATAAATAAACAGATTGAGGTAACAGTTGAAAAAGTACATTTTCATTCATTGTCCCGATGACAAACTTACTTGAAAAAGTTAACAAGAGTCAATATAAAAAAAGACACAGCTGTTGCAAGTGTATTTATTTCCAGACATGTAGCACCTCGGGCGCATCTGTCTTAATTCTTACTTCCTTGGGGAAGTAAGATGGTTTGTTTCAGCGTTCCAGTTTAGTGTAAGATATACTGATTTACATAGTAAAACAAAAACATTGAGGGGAGATTCGGTCAGTCATATTTTCACCCCGTTAAGGATTGGACCAAACTGACAGTCCATAAGTCACTCAAACATTTCAATCCCATGATTGTTCATGTTGTCACTCAGAAAGAATCTTTTTTTGAAAATATATATATTTTTGTATAAATGTAGTGAAAGAAAATTGTGCTTCCCTCCACCGCGATTCGAACTCGGGTCTTTGGCTAACAGGGTAATCGCTCTAACCGACTGAGCTACAGAGGCTCACGGTAGAACTAACGAATTTTAATCCAGGTAAAGGCTGCGAATCATTCTCTACGGTAAGCACTGACACAGGGACACTGAAATAGTGTTTTTTTTTTATATAGACATTACCCACAAATGTGTTGTTTTACATACATAAGTGCTACCTGCACGAGCCATCCGATATCCCCCTCTATGAGCACGACCTCAATATAGCGAATGATTGATAGAACTTGGCAGGACCGTGTTATCCGGCGCTTGATTCCATTAAATATAAACTTTATCTCCGTTTTTTAAAACGTGTTTATAAAAGTGTATAAGTTGCGGATATATGGGCGGACCGACCCTCTGTTTCTACAAGCGCTTCATCACAGAGACCATTGCCTGCTGATTGGCGGCTGTCATCCTTTGAAGCTACCATCCCTAAATTTGCATCTGTTTCCTGCATAGAAGTCACTCTGTATCAAGGTAAGAAGAAGGTAAGGTGGATTCGAGAGCATTTGGGGAGGCCATTAACCCCGAGTGACAGACAGGTGCTCGAGGAAAGCGTGTCTCAATAATACTCTGTTTATCAAGTGGTTAATAGATGAAGTTTGGTCAGTCTCCAATTGTTTTAGCAGTGGTGTATGGTTGTCAGTTAAACATCTACTGTAGTTCAGTATAAGAAGGGAGATAACTGACCAGGGTCAGTGAGTGGAGAAACCCGTTACTGGACGAGAATAATTTTCAAAGAAATATTATCGAACAAACCCTGCATCTATCACTAGGCAAACCGGAATCTTGTCAAGATTGACCAAACTTTAAGATCGAATATGTGCTAATTATAATTTAATACAAAGTATCCCATAACAGTACCCGTCTATTCTGAATACCGAATCCATTCTTCAGTGTGGTATGTATTCAAGCAATAAAATTTAACCTGAAATTACCATATTCTTTAAATCATTTGCTTTAGAACGGTCTTAGGAAGGAGACCGAAACGTCGCTGTAATACAAATCAGTAATATAAGTTTCTGTCCATATAGTATGCGTTTTGTTGCTACTTTACTTCTAGATGCCATTCAAGGAACCAATTATCGTTACGTATGTTACTGCTTTTAGAACGTCGTGGAGGAATGATGTAAAGTTTACAAAGGCTACTCCTATTTCATAAACCCATTATGTTTCTACTGCGTCAATAAGTTGCGTGCCGTATATATAAGAGCCTATTGTTTATCGGTTAACTGTGGGCAAGTTTGAAAAATACGGATGTCAGACTGACGATTTCTATGACTAATGTAAATATTTAAAAAATAAAATGTTATTTTATTTGTGCATATTCTGTTTAATATTTGTGCAATGACATGTCGGACTTCAAAACTGTTTGCTCCGTTCTAAATTTGTAATATATATATATTTGTAACAGCTGTGTACATATAATTAAGTATGTATATTTGTAAAAAGATCTTACGACTATAATGGCTAATTGATTTTTAAGTTTTTGGCTGGATTGATTTTCCAGTAAGTTATTGTCATATGGAACTCTCATGGAACGAAAGAGTTTTTCTACAGAGCATGTTAATAAATCCCTCTTTGTCTTCGTATGTAAGAAGTGTTTTATGGCTGATCCGCGTCTTGCTGGCGTGAACGGTGTTAACTCCATCCAACCAAACTCCACACATCGCTGACGGATGCCGTGAGAATCGCTTATAGGTGGTAATTGATATATAGCTGTTATTCCCTATCTATTATCTGTATATACCAAATCTTTTACAAATAAACGATTCTCTTCTTTGGAGATAATCTAATCCCTGATAGGTATCGCAAAAAATATTTACCTAGGCGTTGAGTTACATGGCTATGTTTTATTGACGTAACATGTTTATAATGCGAGCCAGGGATGTCGAGGTATAACCATTTTATCGTGAAGATACTGTGCCAACATGTGTCTAAACAGACAGCCATATTGGATCGTCTAGCAAAACAGATCACGTCACTCTCAGACAGCCCCGTGCTTTATCAGATGGCAACCACCTTGACAACATGCTACTTCTAAGAAAAGATAGACATTTTTCTAAGCGACCAACAACAATAGATTGAATATGTTCATTAATTAATTTAGCGTGGTTCTAAGAAATGTATTTATTTGGTCAGGTTTTCCCTAGCTTATGGAGTGATTCATTCGTATGGAAAATACCGTTAATGCCAACATTTATGTGCATATCGTTTCCTTTTACAAGAAGCTATTCGGTACAATATTAGGAAATTAACTAAAGCAACAGCTGATGGGGACTAATATGAGTCAGGAACACAAGGAACCAGAACGCAATATTTTAAAGCACACGTCGCCCTCGATGTTACCATAAGTTAATTGCACTTCAGCTGTTTTATTTCTTTCCAAGGTCTTTTAATCATCTCAATTACATCTAATTAACATATTGAAGGACAGAGCTTTTCGAAATCTATATTGCGATCTTATCCATATTTCCACACTAACTTTCTTCTATTTTATCCAATCTATATTGTGTCGCATTATAATGTCAAAGGTTCTTGAATGACTTTATTATTTCAAATTAGTATAGATTCAAACGGACAATCTTTCTTTCATGTATGTTTTTGTCTCGGCCTCGCCTTGGGCAAGGCAGTCTGGGGAACTACGTCATATGGAGACACTAATTGTACACACAATAGGCTATATCGTGTACACTTTGGGCTATATGCGATGTTTTCTGGACTAATTTAAAGATTTTACGAAGTTGAAGAATTGGAAACGACATTTGTTGTACTTAAACAACTGGAGAGGGGGGTTGCGGTTAGCCGTTACGTCAGAATGTGTTTCAAGTATACAATTCGAGTCTTGTTTAATTAGCCCCAACAAGGTGGTGTATCAAATTCGAATAGCGTTGTATCTGAGGGCGACCACGACAAATTTCCAGCTACACAATCACGTAGTCCATCCAACCAGCAGTTCCCTTACCTCTTACCTACAAACCCAGTTATAAACCGGTCAACCAGTCTAACGGAATAACATTCACTTGTTAGTTTACTGTGATTTCTACTGAGTAGTTTAGTATAGAAGACCAAAGTCACTCAGAAGAACGATAAACAAGGCATATTTAAGATTCTATATATTTCGGTTTTATTAAAACATTTTCAGTAGTAAAGGGCTGTATATAGTATAATTTTTATATACCGAACACGCATAACAAATACACAAGAAGGGTGGGTGTAAGAGCATGTATAGAAACATAGAAAGGAAGTACTTTTACAAACATCTAAGAAAGTGACAGTTTGAAATTATTTCAAACAAATAAGCCTTAATATTCTTCATTTTGATAGACATAATCTAACAAATGTAGGACACTGTTGTAAAGATAGTTACGCCATCGTTATTCTTTGAAAACAGTATTTTCTGAATCAGTACTCGGCATCTATGTAGACGTGGTGCGAACGCGCGGTTTACGAAAGGCAAACAAGATCGCATCTATCAACCTAAACTCGTATCTTTTGTCACATCACTCACACCTAACGGGTCACTTCCGGTTCTCAAGCTGACAGCTACAGTGTGCACGTTTCCGGTCAAGTTCTTATCCGGCTATAAGCAGTAAAAAAAGTAGATTTTTGTGTGAGGCGGATTTGTATCCCATTAGGTTCTGAAATCTGGAAAATAGAAATATACAAATACATCAATGGCACACTGTTGGTTTGATACTGATCAGTATCAATTTGGTCGCCTGCATACGTGGTTCAGGTTGTGATACGAGCATCAAGATACAGGGCATGTGGTTAAGTAAACAGTAAAGACGGCAAGGGGTAGACAGCATATTGATTGGCCGACTAAAATTCGGAGATAGGTCATTGGAATAAGCCCAAATTATCTTTAACTAAGGTTAAATAATTCAATGTGATTCTGGTATTTTATTTGTAGAACAAAGGTTTTTTTGTAAAATTCATAATTTTATTCTATAGAATAATTATCTAGACTTTAAATCGAAACTAAATCGGCTTAACTACCACATATTACTAGACTACATGTGTACTATTTTATCCAGGTCGAGGTTGGCTATGCAATTCAACCTCCTGTGTAGTAGCAGTGGTTTCTAGTTGATTTAACAGGTCGTGCCTACTAACCCACTAAGAGACTGTTTAGCGTTACTGTTACGGTAAGAAAGATATCGCGTTTAAAATGAAGCGGAACAAAGCTGGTTCTGTGTCCCGTTCCAGGCTGCACCTAAATCGACTCATCTTCTTAAACCACCGCCGGCTTCCAGGAACCATTTGGTTACCCTCCTATCTCTCTGCAGGGTCGGGGGCTTCATGTTTGGTACAACGGGGCAGGTCAAACACACACCAACTGTCATCGGCTTTGAAGTTTGATTGATGACCCTCAGCCCATCCACCCGTGGCTTTATTTATAAAAGATATAAGCCACATATATATACATAGCTCGTATTTCCTTCTGAATAAACAAAACTGTAGACTAATATATTTTTGGCAGTCGTTTCATGACTTCACGACTTACTGTGGGTCAAGTCACCGTGTGCTTATTTACATTATATACTGTGTTTTTCCAAGTGGTGTTCATCACTCGACGATTAGCTACAAATACTGTAAAAGTAGCCTTTCTGTTTTGAACAATTTAGAACAAATAATTAATTAATCAACATTAACCTTAGAATTTCTCTGTATGATTACCTGGAGAAAAAAACAGCAATATCAACATATTTACTATTGAAACGGGTAAAATACATTTTACCTATTGAGTAGAGTCATTCCAAAACTCAAAAAAGTTATACGCTGTTGAGTAGATGTATTAAAATACAACTCTCTGTTATTTTATGCATACTTATCGTTAAAGAAAAGTGGGCATGCTTACGGACAACCGCGTGTCATCTTGATTACAAAGCCAATATCGATTCTCACGAAAGAACTGAAATTCACCACTCACTGTGCTGTCGTTTAACAGCTATAAACTGTTAAGCCATGTAGTATTTTAAAAACAATTCAAGCAGCATTTTTAGACTTAGTTTTGCATTTGATTGATCTTTAACTCCGTGCTCAATGTTATTTAACTGATATTACGACTTTGCGTTGGCGGTGAAATTGATAACCGGGAAGACACCTCGTTAAAACAACTCCACCACCTCCGCAGCTACCGAAAAACTTCTCTTATATACCTACGGTCGACCGGGGGAGGGATGAATTGAACCGATACCAGGTACAAAACATTTATAAGTTATTTATAAATAAATCTTTTTTTTTTTTAAATGGTGCCTGATTAAATCATTGTAACATATTCACTTACGTTTGAAGACCGTTTACATGGCAATTGTTCATTATCGTTCATTCAATAATGGCTGACAAATAAAATGCTTTTTACGTGTTTCAATAGTTCATAGAATATGTTACTTTCATTTATGAACACCTATTATCCCCAACCTCTGCAAATGTTTATTCACAATCATGTATTAATGATTTAATGAATCATTTCGAACTGTTTGGAACAGCAGCTGTGCAGTGTACTTACAGCAGTTCGGCTGTGCAGTGTACTTACAGCAGTTCGGCTGTGCAGTGTACTTACAGCAG
>JAVFBZ010155388.1:0-18589 GCA_032466195.1 Katharina tunicata
TATAGGTACAAAGGAAAATAAATGAACAATAATTGACGACTGAAAGACTTGAACTCTCCCAACTGACAATTGACGAAGTTAGAGAAATAACTTCCTTTAACGCCTCCTCCCACCCAACCCCCAACCCCCCCAAAGAAAAAATATAAAAAGATTTATTTGGCAGAATTGTAACACTCGTCTTTCATTTTTTCAGTATCGTGCATCCTAGCGGTTGTCGACATAGCAATGGTTTACAGAATCACAAATAAAGTACATGGTTTAAATATAATTAAAGACTAAGAAAGTTAAAGATATACCTTCTGGACCTGCTTAATCAAGATGAGAAACCTGATAAATGTTAATGGTTAGAATAGTCAAGATAGGTTTGTTTGATCTTTACTGAAAGGCAGAATACTCGGACTGTCATCTATATAACATATCTAATATGTTAGAGAAATTATAGAAAAACAAACTTGATACCATTCCCAAAATATGCTATAGTAAAACATGAACTCTCTTTGTACTGATGCCAACCATAATCCAGCTATTTATATATGCATGTTTACAGTAACTACAAACTGACAGAGTATGTTATTAATCTGCCTAACACCAGGCACTTTTTGTAACTACCTCGTTATAGAGTTTGGTAGAGAATTCTTTGAACCTGACAACGTCCTCCTGAAAAAGAACAAACTGCAATTTGTCTTTGTTTTATGTCATCTGGTTCCGTGTCAAGATATGGGACGTCACAAGAGTTACGTTAGATTTACATCAGAAAGGTAAATTCCAAGTTCTGAGGCAGTCTTATTTATAGAAAGCAATTTGTCTTGATCTTGCTCTACGACCAGAAGTACTAGATACATAATAGCTAAGATAATTAACTAAAACGTATATACATTCCAATCGGTTTTCTTCCTTTTTGGCTTGCTTATATTTTTCTGCAAAAGCATGATTAATTAATGGCTTTTCTAATGGCGTTTATTAAACGCCCATCAAAGGCGGGTTTTATTTCGTAATGCGATTTGAATAAAATATATTTAGACAGTTTATTTGACCAAAGATAACGCAACAAAATTAAAGTCCAGTAAATAAAGATGGCGCTGGCATTGACTTACCAATACAATTTGTTTAATGTGTAAATCTGAGGTGCTGGCATCAATTATGTTTATAGGAGAGGTGTATAGCCATCGTCGTCACAAGATTGCTACTCGACTAGAAATGGGTTGAACAAACGACCCCCCACCCCTAAAATATATATATGGCAGAATTGTAACACTCGTCTTTCATTTTTTTATCAGTATCATGCATCCTAGCGGTTGTTGACATAGTAATAGTTTACAACATCACAAATAAAGTAGATGGTTTAAATATAATTAAAGACTAAGAAAGTTAAATATATACCTTCTGCACCTGCTTAATCAAGATGAGAAACCTGATAAATGTTAATGGTTAGAAACGTCAAGATATGTTTGCTTGATTTTTACTGAAAGGCAGAATACTCGGACTGTCATCTATATTACATATCTAATATGTTAGAGAAATTATAGAAAAACAAACTTGATAACATTCCCAAAATATGCTATAGTAAAACATGAACTCTCTTTGTACTGATGCCAACCATAATCTAGCTATATGTATATGCATGTTTACAGTAATTCACAAACTGACAGAGTATGTTATAAATCTGCCTAATACCAGGCACTTTTTTAAATACCTCGCGATAGAGTTTGGTTTAGAATTCTTTGAACCTGACAACGTCTTCTTAAAATAGAACAAACTGCAATCTGTATTTTTGTTATGTCAACGTGTTCCATGTCAAGAAATTTGCTTTGCTGTTTCGACGTCACAAGAGTTTCGTCAGATTTACATCAGAAAGGTAAATTCCAATTTCTGAGGAAGTCTATTTCTAGAAAGTAATTTGTCTTGATCTTGCTCTACCACCAGCTCTATTACTAGATACATAATAGCTAAGATAATTAGCTAAACGAATATATATTCCAATCATGTTTTTCTTGCTTGGCTTGCTTCTATTTTTCTACAAAAACATGATTAATTAAAGGATATCATGTTTGGGAGAAGTTTTTATTGGAGTAACATTCTTCTCGTTAATTAGTCTCCCGTTATATTAACACGTGAATATAAAGCACCGTTACAATTGCAGTAGTTTCGGTCGCAGGTTTCAACTTGAATCGTGGTATACTATTATTTTTCGTTTGATCCAAACCAGGAATGTTCGATGTGTGAATTTGAATCTCTCTTGTTATGTGGCTTAATCCAATAAAGCGTCCTCCACTGACTCAGGGGACATTGAGTTATCCTTAAAGTGATATCACAGTTATGGCCTTTGGCTTTTTCTTCGTTCCCTCGTGACTCATACGGTCCATATGAACGCTGGGGGTCAGTAAACCTTAAAGTATAAACCAAAACTGTTTTATTATATTGCATTCGTTAAATTAACAAAACTGCTAATATGTTATAAGACTTTTCACAAATAGCAGAATTTTCTCCAGGGTTTACTGTTCTTATGACAGCACTCGTTGGCAGGGCAAGAAGCAACCTTAATTAATTTGTCAGAATGTACCAAGTCGGTCGATGTTAAGATTTATCAGACCTGGGTTCCGACATAAAATATTAACCGAGTGATGCATTTTAGCCAATGAGTGAACATACACATAATATACAAATAGAAAATAAAAAGCAACTCGGATAATAAAAAAAATAGTACATACTGTGTCATTCCATGTGATTTATAACTCTTTGTGAGTATCGTTCTCTTGTAGAAAACATTACAGCATTCCGATTTAAAACAAATTACGTAACATTTAGAATGACATTCCCTGCGCTACTTGGCATGACAACAGGTCAGCATTCTGCCAAAAAAGCAAATTCTTGGGAAAAAGAAGATTCCGTTCATCTAAAACTAGCCCAAAGACATTGCTTTACATTGTCCCGAAATTTTACACATAAATTCCGAATATGTCTAAACGTCGAGGTCACTAGATAAACCTATGATTATGAAGTTGAAATAATCCAAGTTTGGAACAATATGGTCCTGAGTTGGTGTGCGTGTCATTCCTGCTAGTAAGTGAATAATTGCTGGATAAGTTAAAAAAAATGTTTGATCTGTTATTTAGTCTTTCCACCTTTTTTAAAATACTTATGTGTGTGATTAGTTTAACAGAAAACACACACGTTGAAATACGCGTCTTAACATTAGACAGCTGTAACGTGAACAAACTTACATGCGTTATTCACTTCTGTGTACTTTGACGAACACTTGGGTTAGTTAAAACTCTAACTATAACAGTGCGTTTCCTAACGATTGTCTACGAGAAAATGTCAAATGTGCAATAAAAATACCAACTGGGAAGAATGTCAATAAACAGTCAGTTGTTCGGAATATTACATAAATATGACACGAACACTAACAGACTCATATGTTGCAGTGGTGTAAGGAAATGTGTTAATAAAAAGAGATAGCCTCAAGGAACACTTGGTTTATTGCCTCTACACAGAACAATAGGCGTGTAATATTATCAGCCCTTGGTTTGACAAGCAATGTAACAACTACTAATATCTGGCTGAACCCTTGTCAGACACAATCTAAGTGTAGCTTGAGGCTAGCAGTGACAATCGTTGAATGCCACTGACGAAGAGTCGAGAATGGTGGCACGTATGGTTGTCAAGTGAAATACAGTTTTAGTGAACGTTTTACCTTTAATTTTAAACCGACTAACTGTATCTGTCATTTCTGTGTCCATACATCCTTGCTGCATTCTAAAATAGAGAATCAAATCATTTTCCTGATCTTCTTGGAATCCCAATCCAGTTGAAATAACCCACAAGTGTATACAATGCATTTATGTGTATGTATGAAAAGACCACCGCGTGTCTTTACTTTTGATGTTTGTTACATATCGGTCCTGATCTGGTGTGCGTGCCATTGCTGCTCGCAAATGAATAATTGCTGGATAAGTTAAAGGAAATGTCTGATATGTTTTTAGTCTTTCTACCTTTTTTGCTTCTGCGTGTAATTAGTTTACCAGAAAACACACACGTTGAAATACGGGTCTTAACATTCCACAGCTGTAACGTGAAAAAACTTACATACATAATTCACTTCTGTGTACTTTAAGAAACACCAGGGTATGTGAGAACGTTACATATAACACTGCTTCTCCTAACTATCGTCAATGAGAAAATATCAAATTTGCAATAAAAATACTAACTGTGAAGAAAGTCGATAAACAATCAGTTGTTCGGAATATTATGACATCAATACGAGGCTAACACTAAGAGACCATTGACTTCTAAGCTGCAGTGGTGTTACAAGAAAATGTCCCGGAAATGTGTTAATAAAAAGAAATAGCCTCAAGGAACACTCGGTACATTGCCTCTACAAAACGCAATAGACATATAATATGTACCCAGCCCTTGGTTTGACAAGCAATAAAACTTCTAATATGAGGCTGACACAATCTGATTGTAGCCTGTGGCTAGTAGTGACAATCGTTGACTAAAACAGACAAAGAATCGAGAACGGCAGCACGTATGATTGCCAACTGAAATACAGGGTTTGTAACGTTTTGCCTCCTGTTTAAATTGAATAACTTATTTGACATAAAATACCTTTTGTGTCTTTTCTGCCCTAACAAAGGCTTGCTGTTGATGTGGCATAGATGCTATTTTTCAGTAACTGACTGCGAGTGTCGTGTGTTCGTTGCCTTAACATGCAATCTGAATTAGTAGCATAGACATAAATAGTTTTCATTTTTCAAACGATTTTAAGATGTTTGACGCCTGTTGTTTTTTTTCCTCAACCAAACACGGTACGGATGAACATTATGCAATATTCAGTCAGCTTCTACCTTACCACGTCAGTTCTTGTAGTGTTAATACATTTTGAACTGCGTGACTGGTTATACATGCAGTGGGTAATGTTCTTGTCTTCAAAGTATGCTGTAAGTTGGAACCCCATCATATCGAACATGTTACATATACAACCCTTTTTGCGGGATTCTTGGTGGAATACAGGTGTATAAAGCGCTAATAATCTTTTTAAACGAAATTGAAAAAAAAAACCAGTCGCTGACGATATACGCATTTGTTTAACCATTTTGCGCTAATGGAATCTTTCATCCTAAATACCAGTGAAAGAAACATTACATTCGTCATGTAACCGCTGTGTGATAAGAGCGAAACATCACATCAAAAAGTGCGAAGTAAACCCACTTGAGACAGTGTGGCAGACCACTGTTTGGAAATAACTACATGTAACGTTGTTAAGTGTTTACTATTTGTGGAGCTGTTAGCATAAATTTTATTTATAAAAAAAAACACACAATTTACAAAATTTACAACCACAAGTCGTTTTTTCGCTTACAAGTGTTTTCGTTATACAAAATGTAAAACGAAAACACTTGCAAACAAGTAAACGAATTGTAGTTTCCATGTCATTCACTTTTGGGAATAAGAACAATTAATTAATTAGTTCGCGACTAAATACATCGATAGTGATTTCCTTCACTGATATGCCGACATGCCTTCATATGATAGAAATTTCATAATACAGCGATCAATCCAACAATAAATATATTGTCACAGACGTAAGTGTCATAAAAAGTTCAATGAGCTTTTCCAAACGAATTTTAAACATTTTTACCGTGTATGTCTAGTAAGAAATTGAAGGGTTATGTAATTCCCTTGGAAAGACCAGGATTGATAACTTACCCCAGCACAAGTAGTGTACACGCCTGCTGTCAGCTCACGGCAAGATACAAACTCAACCAGCAAGTCGTGTATCTGTCATAAAAGCAACTCATTAATTAGGCTTAATTAACACAAAATTCCACGCTGGGAAAAACTCACTATTATAAATATATGAGAAACAGTAACAAGAACAGACCGATTGCTCATATTAGTTACTTTTTGGCAGCTAGTAGGGTAAGTCGTACCATATCCGACAGAAATGTGAAGGAATTACAGTTCAGTTTCAGTGAAAATAAATTCCTTGTGGTAAATTATGTTGAAAGAACTGAATGTATCTCGTATTATATTTTTTTTATATACCGATAGTTTGCAGCAAGCATCAATATTCTCTAACATGACAGACACATGTTGAACGATTTTTTTTTTATCTGAACAGACATAACATAAAATATGCCTGTATTCACCCAATGTTTGCTAGAAAATATAAAGTTCGAATCATAAATTGTTATTGCGTCTTATCGACCATTATATCTTTGTACAGTAAAAGAATCATCAAATAAATGGTGTCGATTTCCTCGGCGGGCATTTAATAACACCAAATTCATAGCCATTTTCATGTTCTACTATTTTACATTTTATCATTCTTTAATAACGCAACATGCAATTATGTGTAAAAGCCCAAGTTTTTGCAAGCCTGGGGGAATATCATATTGCGTGTGTTTAAATTCACATTGGGGTTTAATGTTCTTACTACAACTAAATGAATCAACTGTTTGTCGCACAAAAATGTTTCCCCCACTATTCGCTGAGCTCGCTGTACCAACACCATTCGGAATTATTATTAAAGACATTCGAAGCAGACAAAGTAGCAAGAAAAGAAACTGATTTACCTCGCGCTTTCTTTGTTTTACAGTTTCAACAAAACATAAGTTTTATGGATTTTTAACTTTTGGGTATATTGATTAGAACGATTCGGTCTAGATGCTAAGACCGTTTTCAAATAATAAAGGTTTCTTAACATGTAGACACCAATTTTTTACGCGTGTGGAACTACATACTGCTTATAGCAACGCAATAGCAATTATTAAAAAATTCAAACATTTCCAAATTCCAAAATGAAGAAGCCTTTCAGTGCATAGATGATGTGTTGGCCTACATGTTGAGACCTACACACTCGTTTTCTCAGTTTGTTGATAATGAAAACGTCCGATTTGCTCAAGTTGATTAATTGGTGTACAATTAAAAGAAAACATGCTGTACTATGTTTTTACTGCATCCACATTTTTGTTTCTTCGTGTAGTTAGCTTTGCAGAAAACACCAGGATCTTTTCAATGTGTCTATCAAATCTTGAATATTTCCCAACATTTGGAAAATCGCAAACGTTTCCCCTATACATAAGAAACGCGGCTAACTATCGCCCTATCTCGTTACTCAGTTGTATCAGTAAAGTGCCGTATTTAGACACATTTTCTGTGTTCTCCTCATTAATTCGGATTTCAATCAAATAATTCTACTGTTATTCAGCTTCTAGATATTTATTTTGATTCAATTCAAGCGTCAGACGAAGTCAAGAACATTTTTTTAATCTTTTTCGATATATCCAAAGCGTTTGACCGTGTCTGGCATAAAGGTATCCTATTCAAATAAAAGCGACAATGAATTGGCGAAAGCTGTATCAAATGGTTTGAAAAGTATTTAACCGGACGAACACAAAGAGTAGTGCTAAAAGGACATATATTAAAAACCGCCCATATCACTGCTGGTGTCCCACAGGGTTCTGTACTTGGGCCACTTCTCTTCTTAATTTATATTCATGATTTGCCGGATGAAATTATAAATAATATACGCTTTTTTGCAGACGATACATGTCTATATGTATCATTTGATAATTTTCACAATTATATAAATGAATATATTGCTGCAGATTTAGAAAATATTGATAAGTGGGCAAAAAAGAGGCTTGTGCATTTAAATTCTGAAAACAACTACGAACCTTTTAGTCTCTACACGCCGAACTCCATCTCTAATGGAAGTTGACTTTCAAAATGTCCAAATATAAAACTATTCGCATCACAAGCACTTTGGATTAACTTTTAATAACAAAGGTTCCTGGATGGACTATACGGAAAACCTCGTAGAAACAGTTAAAAAAAATAAAATTAAAGTTTGAAATATTTGCTTGACAAAAAAAGTTTGGAAATTATGTATAAGAGCTTTATAAGACCAAATTTAGAGTATGCTGATATAATATGGGATAATATACCTGACTATCCAAAAAATAGAATAGAAAACATACCAAAAGACGCCATAAAAAAAATAACCGGATAAACTCGAAGTATATAAATGCTTTGCTCTACTAGGAATCTGGTAGTCCACCTTTAGAGACAATATGTTAAACCCATCGCTATCTGATGTTTTATAAAACACTTAACAACTCCGACTCAAACCAGTTAAAAAGTAAATGACCTCCTTATTTTTCTGCTCGTAACCAATACAATGTTAGAAGTGCGTCACACAACAATATAACTCAATTCCAATGCAAACAGAAAACTTTAAAAATCATTTCTCCCCTAAAGCCATTTTGGAATGGAATTCTCTCCTAAACCAAATTAAAACTTTAAATTGTTCATTTCTACCTTTCAACAACAGCTCTTTTTTGCTGACTGCCCTAACTACTCCACTTAGACCCCACCATTTTCTTCAGTAAATTACAGCATCATGATTTATTAAGTACGTTAATTTTTCTTTTCGCGTTTTTTCCCCCTATATTTCCTTCATTACCAATTATTACTATATTGGTAAATACTTTATTTTCTATACTATACTCTGTATCAACATGTATGAAGAAAAAAGGTCACGAAATAAGTCATGTACTTCATGTAATTTGAATAATAATAAAAACAAATTTAAACCAGAAAACACCCATTAAGAATTATTGGTATATTCATTCCATAGCTCGCAGGTTGTCTGTTCAGGGAGGAAGACGTTCACAATAACCGCCACGCTCATCGATTACATTATAAGTAACCCTAACCCTAAATAACTGACTCTAATCAACATTTACCCTATAACTGTACTTATGGGACAATTACATCTCTTACACAACGCTAACCCTAATACTAACTCTAAAACTTCCCTGACGTTTAACACCGTAACCATAATGCCACCCTGAAAACTACAAATAACGAGCTAACCCTAAACCAAAGTAATTAACACTCTAAAACCCTAGCAGCAAAACTAACTCCTACACTCTAATTAGCTAACTCTAAATAACCCAACCACATTTCACTGCCAATTAAACAAGCCATTGAAACGGAAAATTACAGCCCAACAACATAATCAAGGATACTTAGCATTACGAAGAATAAAAGGCCGAAAAGACATCAATAAAACAATCCAACCAACATAATTTAATTTATGCTTTTCGGTCTTAGATTTGTTAAAATGTTAACTTACATTTGTAACTACGTTATTGCGATGCGGTTTTGAGTTGTTTAAATGGTAGTTACAGATGACAGACCAATTCAAAATCCAAAATGTGTTTTAATAAGTTGAAATAAGAACAAAAAGAATTAAGTTGTATTGCAAATGAACCCTTTTAATACATTTACGCCGACATATCTGGAAAAGTTTGTTTTAGACATAATAGTAGTTATTTCTTACAATAAAGTCTACGAACATTTTTGTAAACATTTAACAAGGTGTACATGATCAGTAAGATCAAAACTTGCTTCATCGTCGTCTAATATCTTCTACGTCAACTAAATGTGTGCTCATCTTTTAAATGTGAGCCATGTTTCCGTTTGGAATACCAATTTCAGAGCCTTAAAGAGACTGGGGTAGTGTATTACGGCTTCATTTAATTATAATCCCACTTTTTTTCTTACTACGCGGAAACTATGCGACAGGAAGTGTTCAGGAAAGACGTTAATAAAGAGATATAGCCCGAAGGAACACCTAATACACGACCTCTACACAATTAATGTATCATGTACCCGTCTTGTGACCGACAACCAATAAACTTCCTTCTGAGATCCGGCTGAACTTCTGTAAGACATAACCTTATTGTCGCCTGTGGCCAATATGTGTCATTGACAAATGTCGAAAGTGGTAGCGCAACTTATTTAATGACTAACACGCTGCATCTAACTTTATTACATCCATGCCAAGATTAATGATGTTGTGTTGTTAGGCTACTGGTTTGTTAAGAAACGTTTTGAAAAGTCACTTTCAAACTATTAGCGCATTAAGCAAATCATTTTATAATGATCTAGATTATGCGTCAGTAGTTTGTAAAATAATTTTTACAAAACGTCGAAACGTCGCTGTAATACACATCAGAAGTTGATATCCATACAATTATGTGTTTGTTATGATCGTACAACAACTTCTAAACCCCACTCAAAGAAGAAAATAATTTTTGTCTTCTTTAAGCAGCGTGTGGATTTTTTTCTTTGGCTCGCTGATGTATGGTACAAAGTCAGTTTCACTCCGATCGCGACTTTTTCCATTGGTATAGGGAACCATCCACGAATGGAGTAATGGCTTCAGGGACCATCACCAAATTAGCCTTACTAGTAAGGCGGGTCCCTTACAATTAAGGCTGGTCTCTTGAGTAGCACGAGTGGGCAGCATCAACATCTGGTGACTTTTTAAGTGAATGGTTGTAGGTTTAATGTGAATTCTATTCGAGTATAGATCTTAGTTTTAACAATCTTCCATAATATTCCATAGTCTTTTCCGAGACGGCAAACAATAATTTGTGACGTGAAACAGTAAAACATAAATCTATCAATAAACTATTGGGACACAATTTTGCTGAAATCCACTCATTTTGCAAAATCAGCAATTTTGGCGGCAGAGAAAATTCTAGAGGGGAAAGGGTTAAGATCAGAGGAGGATATATGCCGGCCTAGACGACCCAAAAAGCACAACTGTTCATACATCTTGGGAGATGTAACCAGAGGGTCTAGCTAATAAAATCAATGGTCATTGGTTAAGGATATACTCTAAAGAAAATATTTGTTATGCTTTATTATTACTTCCTAGGTCAATCAAGTTATACGATCGAAATTTAAATACATGTGGGGTGAGAATTACAGCATTAATTGGGTTTATCTTCAGTTAAAGAAGAGTTTATGGTACAGTAGATAAATGTGTAAACATACTTATAAACATTCAACAAAGATGTGTTCATACATACAATGACGAAAGAGACAAAGACGTCATTAAAGATTAAAGATATAGTTTTAAAGGCGAGTCGAAAGCAGACATACAATTTATTTGCTTGAGTGTTGTAGGTAAACCATCCCTTTCACGAGTATACCACGAGTGATTTCACAAGTATACCAGTGACGAGAATGATTTGGACGACTGTGAAACATGGAGGTTAAGAGGGTGGTTTCTTTTTGGTATTTCGTATAATCCTTTTACCTTATAGGGATTTGACCATTACATTACGTCGCTTGTTAATCATAAAAATGTAATAATTAGGTATTTTCGTGCCTCAGTAAGCTTTTATTTACCTTATTTTATTTGTTACTTAAGACAGGCATGTATAATGCATTCCATCAACGAAGTTATTACAAAAAACAATTGGATTTGATTTTCACAGATACTGAAAAAATCTATCGATGATCCGCATTGGCTGATTTCCTTAAAGCAGAACTAGTACGTCCGCAACGTAAACATTGACAACAAATCTCATTCCACATTTAAACTCTCCAAAAGCTTATTATAGCAGTAGCACATCACTCCAAAATTACATAGTTTCATTGGCAGGATTTTGTTGTTGGGACAAAATAAAATGAAATATAGTGTGTACCTTACGGTGGCTCATAGAGGACATGGATGTTTTTTTTGGGGGTTTTTTTGTTTTTTTTTTACATTTTATTTTATTTATTCGTGTTTTTTTTTTAAATTTTCATCCAGGTTAAAAATAATTTTCACACGGATGGAAAATAATTACCACCTGTGTGGAAAGTATTTATCATCCGTGTGGAAAATAATTATCACTCCAGTGGAAAATACTTTTCACACGGATGGAAAATAATTACCACCTGTGTGTCCTCTATGGGCCACCGTAGTAACTACACTATCAATCTCTTTCCGCTCTATAACTACATCAATAACACGTTTTTCATATTTTTGGATATCACTTTGTGAAACAGCAAGACGACTTTGACGCAATTAATTACTTTTGTTTGTATCCCAATGTAACACCATATAACACATTCACTAAATATTAAATACCCATGTAATAACAGTCACAAATGATGAATTAAAGAAAGGATATTTTATAAATATTTACAATACCAGCATAAACTTGAAAATAATGGAAATTTGTGACACTGCCTCATTTTTGTTTTTTGTTACTTTTTATTCACAGTACTTCTGTCAATTTTAAAGCAATGGAGAGAAAAATCTCGAGCTATGAAAGGGAGAAATCCACACATCAGATATTCTTTGAGGTTTCCAATTTTTCCACCCATACGACCCCAACAAGAGACTAACGAAGAACACAAGACTGAAAGCTTCACTTCCATTAAGTCATATTTATCCATCTACCCTGCCGTAATACATTTTGTTTAATAGAGCTAAAAACTACTGGTCTGTGTCCAGGAATTCTACATTCATTTTAAGTTATATTACATCTATGTTGTTATTTGTGAAAACTATGGGACTTTTGCTGTATTTTACTAGTTTGAAGTAAGTTTAAAATAAGTTTCTTTATAAAGGACATTATAAATCAGACATACGTTTTAATTGCTTCGGTCATGTAAGTAAACTATTACATCCACGAGCACCAGTGACGAGAAATATTTGAAACACTGTAGACCATGGAAGTAGAGTGGTGTGTTGTTGGTATTTTTATCATCTTTCCACTTGGCCATAATCTTTCCTCGCTTGGTAATCATAAAATGTGATCCCTTCGTATTTCTATCGGACGAAAGATTTTATTCATTTGATGTTATTTGCTACTTCAGACAGACATGTAAAACGCATTCCATGTGAAAGAAGTTATTACTAAAAAACAAATTGGATTTGATACAGAACAAATCTAGCTATGAGCCGTATACGGTGATTTCTTTTAAGCAGAACTCGTACATCCGCAGCGTAAATATTGACAACAAATCTCATTTCCACATTCTAACTCTAAAGCCATTTAAATATTGACTTATTGTACCAATTTCAATATTAATCTAGATTGTATAATCAACTTAAGAATCCATAGCATGTAATGTGTTTATGTGCGAAAACTCGAAATTATTCGATTTCGAAATTCATTCCAACAAAAACAAATAATACGACAAACGGAAAATTTGTCTAACATGTATTTCGGGTATGCAAAATAACTGTTCCATGTTGAAAATGCACCTCTTCATAGAACAATAAATGGACGATTTTGTTTGCATTGAAGTTAACACAGATTAAAGAGAATTGCAGTAGCGAATTACTCCTAGAATACAGATCAAATGTTTTTTCGTTGGCTGAATTTTGTTTTTAGGACAGAATAAAATGAAGAATAGTTTGTAACTGCACCATTAATCTCTTTCCACTTTTTGACTACATCAATAAATAATCTATCAAATGTTTTTGACTTTTTTATACAATTGCCGGACGACTTTCATATCCCAAGGAAACATAACATTCGTCATGCTAGAACACTACCAAAAGAATGAATTTAAGAAAATAGTTTTGTAATTATTTTCAATAAAAGGATAAGAAAACTGGACTGCCTCAATTTGAAAATATGGTAACTTTGATAACTTTTGAAAACAGAATCTAACACATTCATTAGACATAAAATGTCATGATAAAATACTTCCAAAGGATGAACTTAAGAAAACAATTTTGTGATTATTTTCAATGTCTACGTAAGAAAATTGCATCTGTATCAATTTGAGAGTTATATAACTTATATAATTGTGTTCATTTCCCTTTACTTTGATACAATCACTTATTTGTACTACTGCCAATTTTAAAGCAATCTAGACAAAACTCTCGAGAAATATAAAGGAGAAATCCATACATAAGAGATCCGTTATGTTGCAAATCTTTCCACAAGTACGACCCTGACAAGAGCCTAAATAACATACAAATGAATCTAACATGTACGTTATGGAAGTTTCATAATGTTATTGAAGCTTCGCTATTATACTAATTCAAGTCTGAGCAGCAATGCATAGTTATCCATCAAATCTGCCATAATAACTGGAACTAAGAGAGCTCAGTAATAAAAACTGCTGGTCTGTGTCCCACGAATTATACATCTACTGTTAGTTATATTATACTAATGTATCTATATATTTTGTCTCTTTAATATTGTTATTTGTGAAAAGTACTGGACCAGTTTGATAAATTTTGGAGCCTAAACGAAACGAAAGCTTACACTGCTAAAATTACTGGTTTGACAGGTTTGAATTATTTGTATATATCAATGATACTTAACCAAACTACTGAATTATGTCCTACAAAATGTTCGTCTATTCAAGTTATACTTACAAGGAATCCTATAAGTGTTAAGCTTGATTGATTATTGGTGTTTAACGCCGTGCCCATGATGCCCATGTCCAACAGTAGACATCGACCATACAACCTTAAAATGTGTAGTCATTTTAGTGTTTTCGCTCTTGAAAGGATAATGTTCCTCCAGTGCTAAGTATGACAGCATGAATATAACCTGGAAACATGCTGCCCTTAGCCTGAGGGCAAAAGGTGTTAGAAAATACTATTTTGAAATAAATTCTAAGCGTTATTATGCAACAGAAATAATATATTTCATGAAGTTATAGGAACATTCTATATACTTGGGCTACGACTGAGAAGTTTTGCATAATAAAGTATAATAATAACCCCGACGAAAGACAGAGAGGATGATTTGATCAATAAAGCGAAACATTGAGTCAATAATGAATTCTCTATCTTTCTTCGAAAGTCTGCTTACTGTGCTTTACATGTAAATGGTGGGATTGTCCAGGCTGAAAGAAAAAAGATGATCTAGGGATATGAAATACAGTAGTTACTCAGCAAGACTGCAACGGGTTGTAACTTGTAAATGTCCTGTATTGACTGGGTTATTGCCAGTGTGGCTACCTTCTGGATAGGCAAGTCGTCACATGGATGAAATAACCTTAGGTATAAATGAAACAAAATTATATTCACCGGAATCACAGCTTACGAAGGCTCTATGGGAACCCCTGGGTCATATATTTGTTCATCATACATGAAGTGAAACACCATTTATTTGATTCGGACCGTGGTCGTTTAATTGTGTCGACGATTCCTGTGCGGATGCAATTAATATCTTTGTCACACAGATTATTTGACATCACGTGTGTTGATGAGTCCACCCGAGTGAGGATTCTGTCAGGGTTTTTTTTATCCAAGAAAATTATTAATTGAATCAGATCAGAATCAAGACTAGAAAATTTAACTAGTGCCCAGTGAATAAATAACACGAGAGATAACTAGTTTATATACAATGTTAATATAATATGCCTACATAGTTACTTACCCGAGATTGTCACTTTAGACATATAACTAAGGTTATTATTTCAACAAAAACATCAATTAATGAAGGTTTCATATTTGCATTGTTTTCTCAGATTGGATAGCGAGCAAACGTTTTTTCTGTCATATTCATTTAAGGAAGGGATACCCTTTGCGCAGCGACTATTGATATATACATCTTATAATACTAGAATGTAGTTAATGTTATGAATCAATAGCCGCTGCGTAGGAGCGTATTATAATAAAGTGCACCTAATGGTACGAAACATCATTCAAGTCAAGCAATAAACCACAACAGCATCAATTAAACAGTCATTTTTACCAGAACTTATGCTCGTTTGGTGCTCATGAAAATGTGATAAGATGAAGGCAATAAATAAATTGTATTAGATTCCGAGAGAAACAGATAGGTAATCTATCGATTAACTGTGTGAGCCAATTTCACGTATATGTACATGCCCAAAGTAACATACGCACTCAAAAGTTCTGAATTTTGCACTATCACAGAATCTCATGAAAAATTGATATTTTTAGAGGCTTTCCAATAATTCCAACATAAAATTTGTAGGTCGAAGGAGAGTTTTTAAATAACTTAAAAACTAAAAACTGAAAATTCTGTCAGAATTTTTAATTGGAAATGTGTCAATCTGCTGTCACAGCTCAGACACACTTTGATGTACCGACGTCACTCCTAGTCAACCGGGTTAGCCACACCCTTTACAAGGTTAAACATGTTGGCTCGTTACAAACACGGTCATTCACCGCGGCTGGATCAAAGTCATTCTGAGCAAATATGGCCAGCCCTCCTTACGTTAAATTCGAATAACTGCTCGATTTCTCCTGGTCCGTACAAGCTTTGTACCTAATGAATTTTTATTTTAACGTGACAGTTTTAATTTTTGAATAAACATCAAATCTTGTAACAGTCAAGGCAAACGGAATTAGTTAAAAAATCGAAATTTTGGGTGCGTATGTGACTTAAACGTAAATATCGGCAACAAAACTCGAAACTCTATTTTTACTCTGAAGCAGATTTACGTATTGAATAATTGATCGAATTCTTAAATTAATCGATACTGTGTTTTCAGGTTTGCTGTGTGAGAAAATTAATAATCCGATTTAAGGTTACACAAGATAGCTGTTTCAATATTTGTTTAATTCTTTATTTCGCGTGGTATTATTTAAACATTAAAGTAGTGTAAAAAAGATTGTAGCACAGTTTGCTTACTTAAACTAAGCTTATAGAGCCTTGTCAGTTAGCTGGAGAGAG
This sequence comes from Katharina tunicata, assembly GCA_032466195.1. Lineage (NCBI taxonomy): Eukaryota > Metazoa > Mollusca > Polyplacophora > Chitonida > Mopaliidae > Katharina > Katharina tunicata. Next base: position 16,473 of record JAVFBZ010155388.1, read on the forward strand.
CAGGAGAAAAAATTATTTTTCATTTCATTCTCAGTAAATATACGATTATCTGATTGCACTAAATGTAATATCACAAGCGAACTCAGCATAACACTTTCATTAAACATAAATGTCATGTTATGTCGCGTTTATGAAATGAATTTACGTGGTATCTGGTGTAAATATTGAAAAAATTTTGGCAAGATAGACGGGTATGACTTTCAAAATAAAATATAAATTTGTGCTCGTTATTTTACTTCTGTTTTGGCACATTTATTATTTTCTGCTGAAGATAGGGTTAACACAAATGAGACAAACACGATCGAGAAATCCAAGGAAACCCAATTAATAAATCCGAAGTACCATGCCAACCACTATTGCATAGAACCAAACCAACAGATACATAATACAACAAGAGTTTAAGTTATCTCAGCATACGCGCTTGCGGGGTGCGATATAGACCCTTAATGAACATATGGTAACCTTGGTAACCAAAGACATGCCAAACTATGATACGCAACATGACATCTTTTAAGGAAGTATGCTAAAACAGGGAAATCGATTTGGATACCAATTATACCATGGTATCCGTGGATTTATTAAACAGCTTAAATGTTGAATCCGTATTAGCAAATGGCACAACTACAGTTTTCATAAAGATAGGCCTTATATTTTTGTAGTTCTGCCCCAGAAACAAAATTCACTTCTGCTTATGATTAAGTCCAACTTTGTATCCATAGAAATAAGAAAATTTTTAAATATTGGGGAATCCGTAATACCAAAAGGCACAACTACAGTTCATGGTTAATGTGCCTACCAAGTTTCATAAAGATAAGCCTTAAAGTTTTCGAGTTATGCTCAGGAAACCTAATTAACTTCTGATCATGAAAAAGTCCAACTTTGTATCCATAGAAATAAGTTAAATAACTCAAGAAAACGCCGAATTGTTTCGAAAAAAGTTCGTACATAACGCCGAATTGTTTCGAAAAAAGTTTGTACACATCTACATATGATACACATAATACATGATCCACAAAATCAAGGGGAATAACTCACAAAAACGTTAGATTTCTTCGTGCACATCTACTCATGATACCGATAATGTGTAAAAAATTTAAGAAGGATCCATGGAAAACTCTGGTACGAGTTGCGTTAAGGAGGAAAATTCAAGGATTTCAGACGAAAATCAAGGGGAATAACTCAAGAAAACGTCGAATTGCTTTGGAAAAAGTTCGTACACCTCTCGTCTATTCCATGCTGCAGAGTTCTTCGTTGTGGTTAAACATATCACAAACTTTCCGCGAGGTTGTTTTATATTTAGGATCGGATTATTCTTGCTTTGTTGTTGTAGTTGAGCCAATTGTGTTTAGTATATATTCTTCGGTTTCAAGAGCTGATCTAACTGCCTCGCTGTTTGGTAATTTATACTTCTTTCTAGATTTCATCTCTGTCAGTCCTATTCGAAACAATCTAGGTGGCCATAAAACCACACTTTAGTTATGCCCGGAGAAAGCTTTTGAGCAGGCATCCAGACAAGGTCTTCTCTGATGGCCATGCACTTCACTCTGAAGATCGGAATAGTTAAGACCACTACCATAATACACCGGCAAATAAGTGTTATCAGCAAAGCATTTAAGTGACTGGACAACAACTACAATGATGAGGTGGTTAAGTCTATGGCTTTGATATTCAGCCAAGGGTTATTCACAGGATTCAACCACGTTAGTGAGACAAGTATACATGTTTAAACACAACTCAAGTATACTTTTTCTCGTACGCTTGAGACGGTGCCAGGAAGCAATGATTTTGCTAGTCGTGAAAACTATTTCGGCCATCCAGCCTCAATATTATATTCTCACAAGAACATTTATCGCTAATTATATGGCTAAACAAACAGTCCATACGAAATTTCTGTAAATACAAGATTACTAATATGTATATAGAACCAGAGTAAAATACAGGGAGTACACATATAATGATCTTACCCTGTAACGCCTTTTCAGGGACTACAGTTATATACGTGGATAAGAAAAGTAATGACTTAAGAATTGTGTGTTAAGTCTGGCGCAGACGAGGCGATTTTTATCGCGTGCGATCATTCACTCCGAGCGCAAGCGAATTTTGTCGGCGATAGACGT
>JAVFBZ010155399.1:0-10964 GCA_032466195.1 Katharina tunicata
GAGAATTTATCTAGAACATGAGATTATTCATCGGCTTTAATTAGTCGCTATCCCTGTGCCAGTGTGATTACTCGTTATACAAATATATATTATCATGGTGTGTAAAATACACTGTATACATTAGCATGGTGTATAAAATGTAATAATATTTTATACACCATGCTAATGTATACAGTATATGTATACGTAATATCATTATGTCTAAACTATGCTGCATACATGGTGTATAAAATATATTGTATACATAATTATCAGTGTTTTTTCAAATATACTGTATACTATATAATAGTGTATACAATATACTGTATACATGAGCGTCGTGTATAAAACTTTATGTATACATTATCATTGTGTCTTAAATATACTATACCCAATACATTACCATGGTGTTCGTATGGAAGCTCAAAGCGACCATTCGCTATCTCGCTCTTCGCCATGCATAAACTTAACAGAAAAACGCGAGATTTAATAAGTAAATCTCGTGCATGTCAAATTCCTTCAACGTTTACACTTTGAAGAAAAAAAAGACAACTCGAGATTGTTATGTAAAATCTCGTGGTTTTGAAATTTTCAAACGGAAGCTCTAAGTGATATCTGGCACGAGGTAAGTATTGCAAACAGACAGATTTTGCCCCATTCTAGTTCAACTTCGCCTATCTCCGGTACCGTCCGTCACCTCTGATTATCGGCTTTAGTGTGACGACAGGCCATTTTTTAGTCCATTAGCGGTATATTTACCGCTGCAGGCAATATTTGTATCGCATGTTATAGATAAACGGATCCTATAGGCCACCTAGTGCATTCCGCGCCAATAAAAATCGACATAGAGTAGGTAACAGCAAAGAAAATGAAAAACTTAAATAGAATTATTTCGCATAAGAATAGGCAGAAATGACCAATCGAGTCACGTGAAAGAATTTAAATTTGTTCATAGGTGATTAATCAGGTCAAGCTTCAGCAGCCTCTCTATGACGTTCACAGCTATATTCAAAATGCCTCGTCATTACATACAAGGTCCGTCACCGAAGTAAATCAATAAACCGTTTTATACAAATGATTTTGGCCCTCACCCGTTAATCAAGAGAGACTGAGATGATGGAAAAACGCGAGATTTAATATGTAGGCCTACATCTTGTGGTTTTCAAATTTCTTCATCTTAAAGGCAAGATCGCGAGATAGCCAGATTTAACAGTTAAATCTCTCGTTCTCGCGATCTCGCTCCCTTGCCCCTCAACCTGAGTATAACAAAACAACAAACCTGTAGAAATGATATGTAAATCTTGTGTTTTTCAAATTTATTATATATCAGAAGAATGACGGCACGAGGGAGCGAGACTTAACTGTAAAATGTCGCAATCTGGCGTTCTCGAGAACTCGCATTCTCGCCTAAAGAAAACAAGACAAAAAGTCGACATTAATAGTAAAATCTTGTGTTTTAGTTATTTTTCTTTCATATTAAGAAAGGCGATATAGCGAGAACGCGAGATTTAACTGTTAAATCTCGCTATCTCGCGATCTCCTCTTTAAGATGGTGGAATTTGAAAACCACGAGATTTACATATATTTTAGGGGTTTCTTTCCGTTAAATTTGACTTAAATATTTTCATGTGTTTCGCTTATTGTCATGTATATATAGTTACAATTGCTAAACAGATGATGGCATCGGCATATATTTTCGCAATCTTGATAAATCCGAACTTGTCTTCATAACAAGATCTTGGAGGGTTGAGAGAGTTTCCCGTGGTATCACGTTTATCGACAGTGAAATGCACAACATACGTCTGACCAATCAGTAGACGTTTCAGCGGTAGATGGTGTAAGCTGTTGCATGCTGATTGGGTAGCTAAATTGGTTACGCTTGAGGTCTCGCGGAACGGGATTTGGCCGCAACCTTCCCCGGTGGAGAATAACAAGTCACCACTGGAGGTTTACCCCGGTTGATATTTTCGCTTCCATTGTCCCTCAACCTGAGTTGTTTTTTTGTACATGAATTTAGACACGCAGAACTAATTAGTAATATTATTTCGCGTATTTCGTAGTGATGTCCTAGAGTGAAAACTTCAAACATTTCTATTCGTTAGATGCCAGGGCTGCAACTTAAATATTTCCAATCATACATAATGTGTGGAAATATTCATATTCGCGGTATACTTTAGGGTTAAAATTAAGGGAATGAACTATATACAAAAAAAAACCCCAATGAAATGTATACTTGATTGATCCATTTTCTAGTATGCTGTCGCGGCTGGTTAGCGGGAACCTTCTCTGTCATGATGCTGTCTAGCATCAGGAAGCCATTTGCGTTTTGTTTAGCTTTCTGTGAATATCCCGTTGTTGGTTGGCTTGCTATCACATGATGGTAATAAGCATGAGTACGGTTTAAAAACCCAAGCACGCTAACAATCAAAAATAATGTATATAATTAAATGATAATGTCATGTGAGCCAAACAAAACATTCGGTTGGCTATTTAACCTTTCCCTGCATGACACCAGGGCCGGATTAAGCTTGTTGGGGACACAGTTATACTTGTGCACGAGGACCCTCTTAAAGCATCGATTCTAATGGAAACACAATAAGCAAAGCTAATGACTGGGTCTTTTCTGAGATTTCACGTTCACACCCCCTTTATCCCTCCATCTCTCCCGCTCTCTCTGTTCTCTTAGGCCATAGATGAAAAAAATGTGAATTTAATTGATTCATTAAATTGATTGCTTGGTGTTTAACCTGGTTTTGAGTAGCATTTTGCGACAGCTTGGAAACCACCCTCAAAATAAAAATATTACGTAAACTAATGTAAAATATCTTGTTGATCCACTGAGCAGCTTAAAATAATAAAGCAGTAAAGAAACCCCGAATAGACCCACAGTTTGTCTCAATATTTCGACTTTATTTAAGTCAGCTTCAGGAGAAATGGAATTGTATATAATGTCAATTGTTAATAAATTTCAATCCTCATCTCCGTATCTAAATATACCTAGTTGTAACATTGAAACTATTTAATGGAGTGTTATCACTGAAACATGATTGTAATCTGGCGCAACTTCGTTGTTATGTCTTTGAGATTTGTTACTTCTCATTATTGTTAAACATTCAATACTAAAATGTTTTCATTGATGCAATCATTTCAGATGCAAAAACAAACAATTTTGCGGAGCAGAAGGAGTAAAATGCGAAAATGAAACCAGAAAGTGTAACATAACAAATCTCAATGTCAAAAAGTCGTAATGTCTCATTGTCCGTCGAAGATCGTAACTTTTGACAATTCACTTTTGACAGTTTAGAAAACAAAACAAAAAAATAACCCAGTCAATTATAAATTTGTGTTTGATGAAAGAATGACAGAAGAAAGGAAACGCATGGATTGAACTTCCAATTATCCAACACTCAAGGCTGTTTAAAATAATTAATGTGTAGAGGATAGACTAATCTAATAAGATTTGCCATTGACTTCAAATTTAAGACAGCCAAAATAGGCCTGTGTGTCTCCTTTTTGGTCGCAGATAAATTGCAGATGTATATCTTTCAGGGGGAGCTACTCCTGATGTCTTGCCTGGTTCAGTTTATTGGATGAACTCCCTTGCTTGTGCAAGTATGAATAACGTAGCTGTACTGACCGAGTCGAATACAATATATGTGTTTGTATTCTTCGGTGTTGGACGAACCAGAATTCAAAACACTTGAATGAACATATCAGCTGTAAGTATAACAGAAAAATAGTCATCCACACAGTCGTATGTTTGTATATGTCTCTCGCCTTCTGTATGCCTATAAAAGAAGAACTAATAACTTTGAAAACATTATTAAAGATCTTGTTTAAGCGGCATTTAGAAGCTGGGTACATAACAAAAACATGACGACTTCTGGGTATGGTAAGCTTACCAATATACCCAGAAGTTGTAAATCCATCTCAGTCGTCACGTTTTTATCAGGAAAGATATCAACCAATCAATCAATCATGTACCAATATTTACTTAATATTATATAAAAAACAAACACTAGTCAAATCGATTTTACTATCAAGAAGTATTACTCGATAGCTATGTTTTTTTAGTATTACTGCCCCCTTTTCCTTAACTTAATTCAAGGACATATGATAAATATTATTTCAAATTCAAGCTCGGCCATGATAGGTGTATGAATATTCGTCATAATTATACATTTTGTTCGCCGGAAGCCTTTTAACCGCCGTATGCACAATAAACACATAAACAAACACGGGGCAACCGAGCAAATTTAGATGCACAAAGCTTAGTTTAGGAGTAAATTATGTCCTAATGTAAAACACAGAAATTGTGAAATCTGTCTACAGTGGCTGTGAAAAAGTTCCGGCCAAAATGGCGATGGTCGTATCACGCCCGAGAGGATGTGCGCTGTAGGCCTACATTCGAGGACTTCCGAATGCCATCAACACTTCAAGTACCTGACCTAACCTGACCTGAGTGAAACAACGTGACCAAGTCGACCAAAAACACAACTATACCTAGCCAAAAACTGTTTATCAAGATCCCATTTGTAAAACCAATATGGAAGATGGGTAATAGATAGAAAGCTTACAGAAGAGGGGCGACATTTTATTTCATATATAGGAACGCCGCCTTCTGGTAATCAATGGAACGTTCCTTGCAACGTTTCCAATGTAGTAATATCGTTTTCACCACAAATTAAAGGTCAAACATGGAGCAAATACCGGAAGGATTAGTAGCATGTTAACAGTGTTATGCTGGTTTTCTATATTATTCGATAAGCTCTGCATTATTGGACGGAGGTTCCCATGGTAAATGTTTCCGTGCACTCTGTAACTGTACAGAAATAACAGATGGGGATGACATCTGGTTATTTCGTCACATGCTTCAAACAAATTCAACATGGCGTGTCCATATTGACAACTTAACTATTTGGTGAAGCTTTAGGGCTTGCTGTTTGACTGCTATAAGAAGTTTTGGAATTTACTTGAATGTTTGACATTGTCAACTTATGGTCAAAAAGTTGTTTGTTTGTCTGTTTAGGGTTTTGCGTTTTACTTAAGGTTATTTCACTCATATGACGGCGTACCAGCCCAATGGGTTAAGGAAACCACTCCCAACATCGCTGACAAACAGACCAGGACGCCATGGGACAAGGACAGGAATCAACACAGGACACCATACCTTCCTGATGCCCCTTAGATCGGAGAACACCAGGGCACAGAATGCCCCCGCCAATCGCCCGCTAGTATATCAGATTAAATCCCGTAGCACTGGTTCACAGTACAAACTACAGCTCTCCTCTTGGTAATTTGACAGTGGTTTGATCTTTAATGTTCCACCCAGTATCTCTATTGAAATATCTCGTTTGCTCAGTGGACGACAACAGGCCTTGATACTTGCGGTCTACAATTTTCACAGGACGTGTCGGAATTGACAACTTATCAATTTGGGGGAAGCTTTAAGGCTTTTTTGTTAGATCGCTATCAGAGGTTTGGAAATCTAATTCAGCAAGACGGGTCTGTTGTCATGTTTTCCCCACAGATTTCTTTAATTTAAACGAAGAACCTTGACCGCCTCACGGAGCAAAGGACAGGCTTTTTTGCTTATTCAATTTACCATCCTCAGTTCATATTAACTTTCTCATTTTTCATGTAATTTTGAGAAAACTGACTTGGAGTAAATTCTACTTTGTTTAATTCAAGTGCAGTTTTGATTTTAGTAATTTTTTGATATAGCCCAACATAAGGGTGATATCAGATTAGTTGAAGGTTCGATTCCCCATGTTTCCTGGTTGGCTATACCAGGACCGCTTCTGGGGATTGATTGACGGATGTTTAATCTTAAATTTGCCACCCAGTAAATGTGATGAAATAACTCAGAGAACGAAATTAGACAGTCTTTTGTCACATGCTCTATGTGATTTTCACAAGACGTGTTCGAACTGGCAACTTACCAATTTGGGCGAAGCTTTAAGGATTTTTGTATTATGGCTAACATGGGTTTGGAACAGTCTAAATCACCCAAATGGTTCTATGGGCATGTTTTCCGCCACAGACATTTTAAAAATAATTTAAACGAAGCACCCTGGAGTAATCTGTCTTGGGACGGTGACTCCTAACTGCTTCTGCAAGTAAACTATAATATATGTCCTGGATAATAACTTCCTCAATGTTGTTTACATTTATTCTTGAGCGTAAAATGAAACAGAAAAAACATCAACTTAAATTGACTTACACTAAATTGTACTTTGTTCTTCGCTTCGTCATTTGGCTCGATTGACGCGGTTTTCATCTCAAATGTTCCATCCGGTAACTATATCGAAACATATACTCTTTTATGAAGTCATTTATCTAAGACCCTGAATAAAACGACTCTGAATATGTGATACGTAGTTTGTGATAGATGCATTGAAAAAACTTCCAAAGCACCGACAATGACCCTTAACCGCCTCTAGGAATAAAATATAAAGTTGGGGCTCACTTCACTCTCCTTTCTAGATAATAGGCCTCCCATGATTAATCTTCCATGGGCATTTATTAAAAACAATATTACAACTGAACTGTAGTTTGAAATCTCTCGGTTGCTCTTCTTTGCAGTCTTTTCAAATGTTCAACCAAATAACTATATTTAGATAACTCTATTGCTCGGTGGGTGACCTCAGGAATCCTTTGTTACATGCTTTTTACAATTTGCAGAGGACGTGTCCGTTTTAACAACTAAGCAATCTGGAGATAGTTTAAAGCTTTTTGTTAGATCGCTATCAGAGGTTTGGAAAGTCTAAATCAGGAAGATTGGTTTGCCGTCATGCTTTCGGTCACAGATATCTCCAATTTCAACGAAGCTCCAACAATGCATTTCTCTTGGGATGATAATCACTAAATATAACTCCATCCTGGAGTTAAAAGACGAAGCTTGTGGCCTATGAATTCCCCTCTTAATATAGCCCAAGATGTTAAAAGAGATGTAAATTATGTTATTAGTAATTATTTGTTACCGTCCGAATGCACCATCTAGTCAAATACATATGTAGAAAATGCATATCATACATTAAACGACGGGTACATAATCGTACGTGTGCGAGTTGGTTAAAAACAGGCTGAGATAGTCATTTACCATGTTAATCTGAGAAAGTCTATGAGAAAATCTGCTTAAGTCCCCCTTTTAGAATCGTTGCACTACAAGGTTATTATGTTTGATTATCAAAATAATAATTAAAAAATGTATGGCTTATCCTCACACTTCAATACACAGTTTCACTTGTGGTCGATATTTGCTCAACAGACTAATTAACCCAGTGACGATTGCTGCGATTACAGTATTTCCATTCAGATAGAATTGTACCTAGACGACAATTTTTCCAGCGACAATAGAATCGTAACAATGACGATTGCTTTGGTGGCGAATGTTTTGCAACCAGCATTCGAACTATATTTTGTTACGAACATTGCCACAATAGGTGTCGTCGTTGTCGGACAGATGGTTGGGGCACAGTATTAATGGAAGCAATCATCCTTCGAGAAATACCATAAGAGAACAATATGACCGATAAATGTGACTCTGGGGTGACAAATTATTTATTTATTTATTTATTTATTTAGAATTCACCAAAGTTCAAAGTACATAGTATATGATAATAACAAGAACGATTAAGGCGGAAAACAAGTCTCAAAGACTTGTTCTATCACAAATAGAGTGCCTATGTATATAAATGGCAGTGTGATCAACTTTTGGAGAATATATACATATATACAACCCTACACATGCATGCACGTGCACATACATATACATACATATATTTACACATACATGTGTATAAACATTTCGTAAATGAAGAAAAAGAAAAGTGTACATGCCTCCACAGGGTATCGAACGCGGGACCTATATACACACATACATATACACACATACACATACATACACAGGTACATACAGACACACAAACATGCATACATATGCATACATGTGCTTACACACATGTGGGCATACATACATGTGTGCCTATACATATGTAATAATTCTCTGTATTTATATAAAATGTACATAATAACTTGCTTATAGTATCATTCATTTTTGAAAGATTGTGTGCTTTTCTTAATAGCACTTGTGTTCTTAACAATGGGATATCGCCCATAATCTGGTTTATAAGATAGTTTGATCATGCCTTAAACTAATCAATGTTTTTTTGTATATATATGATTTCTCAGATTTCTCAGTATCCCTCTGTTTGTTACATTGGGTGGGTGTCCTTTACACTTACTATGGGTGTGAATTAAGAAATATAGAACATCAAGAATAAGTTTTCCTGTCAACCAAAGTTATACCCCTTAAGGGTTATGTAGATTTTAATTTCTAAACATCGATTCAGGTTTTGAATTCATTAACTTTGCACTTAATTACGTAGAGCATTTTATGTCCCATGTTTGACAACGATTTGAGTATCACGAATTACAAATACCGATAAACGAGTTAAACCCAAGTAACTGCAGACACATTAACATTTTTGGTTTGTCGAAAAGAATGAACTTACTATCCAGGCTATTTATAAAATAAGTAGAGGACATATTATAAACAGACTATTTATACCATACAAATATATATCTGATGATGGTTTCTCCAAAGCTAAGCGTTCAGACCCGTGAAAGAGTTCGTAGGCATCAATAGCAGCAGGACATTTTGTTTACATTGAGGACATTATCAAACAGGTTCCCCTTTTTCGAAGCCCGATGTAACACCGTATGCTCGTTATATGTATGGTCAAAGTTCATGAAGTGAATTCAATTTTCCATCAGCTTTATCTTAATTCCAATTCCGTGTGTTTGGTTTCACAAGACAGATCAGCGCACTGTGATCCTCCCCAGCTACACCGATCATGTTGCATATTAATGAGGGTCTTGAGTGACAAAATACGGATCAGTCGATAAACTCACGTCTTATCCTATTCCCAAAGCCTGATATGTTACAGATATCGATGCTTGGAGCATAAAGTCAATTCTATGAGGCCTACAATCCTATAAATAAACATATTATAGAGCAGTGTATTTTATATTTATCAAATTCAGAAACTTTTTAATACATACAGTTAAATGCAAGCGTTAACGCCCCCCTCGTTAAACGAACATTTGTACATTTTTAAGTATGTAGCTTCGTTTATTAATGTTTTATTTATTAACAAATTTGAATTGTTTATTCTTCCGATTAGACCGACAGGACATACTCCCAGAGGTCAATGATCGGCAGTATTGTGGGAGGAACACAGGGTATAGAGCCCACGATCTCAAACTAACCACCACAAATGCTGCACTTGGAATTCAATTTGCGGTGATTTTTGGCAGTCTACATATCTCTTTCACGGAGGCGGATATGAATTATTTCAACATAGAATGGTTAAAATTTTTGTAAAACACCATAAAAAGAAAACTGATCACAAACTATTTTACATGTATGTCGTTAGAATCAAACCCTAGGCATATCATACGGCTCCTAATTGTGACAATTTTTATTGTACAACATTGCGCTGTACATCTCCGGTTTCTTTATTACAGCCAAACGACATCATAAGATTGATTGAATTCATATACCAACTGGAACATGCACAGGGCGACCAATATTATAGATCTGTATTCCAGACGTTCTATTTGCTGTGAAGAATTACTCCTAAGGGTTTTCTAAGGCTCCCATATGATTTCTCGGGGTTTGAGAAATAATGAAGAATTAATACTAGCAAATCCAACTCAAATGAATACCCGTTCTCATGCATTAGGAAAGATAGTAATTTATAGATTAACAGCAAAGGCTATTCCAACATGGCAAGTAAAGATTTTACAATGAGATGTCAACATACAAGCTTACTACAAACCCTGCATGCATCGTAACACTTCATGTTTCACAACTGTTACCTCGTCTGCTAAATGTCTGAGAGTTTCAGTGCCCATTTGTAGATACCTTGATGTTTTGTTGTTGATATCAGCTACAGCCCGTTGACATTTTATATTGGCATGGTTTAATAAATATTGTTTGAGCGACAAACAAATTTTTTTCTTGCAAGCTACATGTTACTTAAAAAGAGTAAAATCAGTTTTTTTTTCAGGTGGGGCAAATTTTTTATTTTTTTTACATGACCCTTCCACGGTTCCGTGATATTCTTTCACTTGTTGAAATGTATATTCGTGACAATCAACACCATATATTCTCATTTCTCCTTGGGGTTAGAAAAGCAACTTTGTATAAACGCTTTCAATTTAGAGTATTTGAGAAATATATATAAAAAAAATGGCTACGTCTTTCGTTTGGTACAATTTGGTTCCAAGGCTGTTGGGTTTTAATTTGATGGTAGTATATCATTTATTTATGATCGACAGCGTCTGGTTTGTGTCTATCCCTGTTAGCACAGATTCTTCCTGAACTCTGATTTCTGTGAATAAGTAAGGCCAACAACAGGAGTAATGCATGTACAAAGTGCTTCGGTTAATTATGGGTAGGCCTAATCATACGGGTAATTATGTAAATAATAAATAATAAAGATACGTAGAAGCTTGTTGACCTCATCGTTGCATATCACATCTCGCTTCCGGTTGGAAATAAACTATAATTGATAGAAGTATAGACGTGATATTAAATATAATTTTTTGTTAATTAGTCTGATCAATATCCTAACTTAAATAATATTTTCTTACGCATTCTCTAATATTTTTTTTCTAGTTTGTTCGTAAACATCAGAAAAATCTCTTGAATAACTAACTCGTTTATATTGGTTTATGAGTGTTAATTCAATCGACATTATAAAAGTGTTAAACTACTCCGAAACCAATGTGTATTGCTATAATTATATCGAAGGAAATCTATACGACATGCTATTTGACTGGCACAAAGAATGGTTTAATAGAAGCCATATTTAAGGAACGAGTTTCCGTTAGGCCAAGCTAACTAATTTGGGTATTGGGTGCTGTAAAAGAAACGTTGGTCTATTTCACCAATTTCCAGATGTCAAAATACCGAT
>JAVFBZ010155410.1:0-18586 GCA_032466195.1 Katharina tunicata
TTTTGATCGTGTACTCGACTAGGACTGATTAAGGTATGTGCCAGGGGTTTTCGCCCAACGAAAGTTTGGGAAGTAGCTACTGAACCAAACGTTAACATTACGGCTTATGTAAAATTATTGGTGGTCTGTGGCCATATAGCCCTTGGCCTAATCAATCAACCAATGACACCAGCTCACCTCTACCACTTGATTTTACTCCCTTGTTGCAGTGGTCGTTTTGTAGTTTGTTATGCTAAATAGTTCGATTTTATTTCTCTATTTTCTTTGCTGTTACCTGCTCTATGTTGATTTTGTTGATGCGGAATGAACTTCACGTTCTATAGGAGACGTTTATTTACATGCCATACAAGTATTACCTGCAGCGGTAAATATGGTCAGTCATTACACAAAAGGCGATAATCGGAGGGGACGGAAGGTACCGGATATAAGCGATATGGAGCAAGAATGCATGCGAAGTGTGCCACTATTTTAAAAAAAAACTTATATAAATATTGCCAGAAGTCTACTAGATAATCTACAGACTTCTGATACGGCCAACAATGAAGAGACCAACGCGAATGAACAGAATTTACAATTTAAATACAGAGACAATCAAAATTCTAGTCTATCTGTCTCGATCTTCTAAAGACTTTAAAAATGGAACAAAGTTCACAAAGCCGGCCAGGGAATGGGATATTTGGCAGCTGTTTTGACCCACTTTTACAGCTCTTGTCTTAAGAAAAGATAACATGAACTATTTAAACGAGGTCACTAAAATTGTTCAATCTATAATTTTTTTCCATAATAATAGTATTGCTGGTAAATCATTTGAGCAATGTCTTAAACCAGAAACTAAATGCTTGCTATTGATTTTCAAAGGCGTTAAGAAGAAAATGCATCTAATAAATTCGCGGATGATACTTTAAATGACGCAGGGTTATTTTGGGTTGATGATTTCCGAAGACTCGATATACTTCTCCGGAATTATACGAATATAGTCGACCGGTCTAGACCACGTTTTCACTGAGAAAACCTGATGTTGTCTGGATCGATAGCAATTCATGAGAAAATTGGATCAAGTTTTTACAATGGAAGTGTTACGAAATGGTCCCATTGATCTGAATCCATGGCAACACGATATTGTCCACGAGCTGGAACCCGAGTACCTTCCGGAGCCCCGCGTGGATAAAGGGGATTTATGTAAGAACCTTATTCGGACATCGATCATCTATTTTGCACATATTTGTATGGTAAGTGATCCCTTACAGCAGGTAGCATTGAATAATCCCAACATTGAATAATCCCAGTGTTACCCGTTTTTGACTAACTTAACCTTGTTTGGCAAATTATCACCAACCTCTGTAAATTAGTGGTTGAAGTTTGATTGAAGTTTTTTGTATGCTATTGGGGTGTCGTTGTGGGTCCGTGGTTGAGCCTTAGACTACGGAGTCGCTGTCGCTGAACCCGTAATAGGTTCGATGCCCCCTGTGGACCTTAGGTATATTAGGAAAGTTTTCCGGTAGCTGCGGAGTGCGGGGTTGGTTTTTTCGAGGTTTTGTCCCGATTTTCCACCATACACCGGGAATGCAAAGTCGTCACAGAAGTGAAATACTCTTGAGTACGACGTTAAACGCTAATCAAATCAATAAATAAATTGTAGTCCTATGAACTTTATATGGTCCAATCTTTTGATTATAACAGGGTCTCTTGCTGGGGCTAGGAGGGCCCGCCTTTCTCGATCTGCTTCAAATCACCCACACCAACGTGCAACAGGGGTCCATCTACTTCACATCGCAATACTTGGGCGTTCTGGTTAGCGGCATGGCAGCTGGGCCCCTGTATGACAGGTATCATGCCGAGCCCATCCTCATGGCCTCCGTCATTACCTCAGGCGTTGTAAATGTTATTGTTCCCTACTGCTCACTGATCGGTCTTATGGCATTTGTCAACTTTTTAAAAGGCATGGCCATGGGATTGGTATTCATAGGTAAGTTTTAGTTCATTTAAAAAAACGTGCTGTTTGTTTTAGGACCTTAGTTATAAAAGGGAAGTTTTCCGTTGGCTGCGGAGTTCGCGGGGTGGTTTTATCGAGGTTTCTTTCTAGTTTTCCACCATACACCAGCAACGCAAATGATTAAGATTAGCAAGTCGTCATATAGGTGAAATACCCTTAAGTATTTGACGTTAAACACAAATCAAACAAACAAACAAACTGTTTGTTTTTAGTTTAAACATAATTTATTTGACGGGAAACACATTAGGCTATGGCTTATCCCGTTAAAGGAAATACACAGAAGCATTTAATTAGAGTGAAAAACAAAAAGGTGCAGGTGCAATGCTGTACATAGGTGCATGGGTAACTGATGAGGAATACAATATGAATGGCGTGTATACACCTAATAGATATATAAAACGTTTGGTTTCTTTTATAAACGAAAAAATGTTTTTGCATTCGATATTCTTTAAGCTTTAAAAACATAACACTAAAAAGATCATCAATCCTGTTCTATATTTCGAGGATCAATACTTATGTTAATGTTTTGTTGATTGTCTCATAGGAGTCGGCGCTGTCACACAACGTATCTGGGGAAAGGAACGAAGCGCCCAATATCAGCAAGCCCTCCATTTCGCCTTCTCGGTGGGAGGACTTATCGCCCCTGTTTTGATGAAGCCATTTTTGGCGCCACGACTTCATACTCCGACTTTAGTCATTGGTCATAGTAACACCACTTTTCACACCAACTTCAATTTAAACACCACATCGCCCGAAGCGTCACAGGCTTTAGTAATACCGGAACTTTACGGAAAAACACGAGTGCAACACGGATTTTTGATCATTGGTGTTATCACAATATTTTCAGGCTGTACCCTTATCGGCTTAGTAATAACAGACAGACGAACACTGGCTGACCGATATTTTCACTCTGAAGCCAAAGAAATTAGACCGCCAGCTTATGATGGTGAGAGGCAATTGACTCGTACTTTGAGAGGGATGTTTCTGGCCGCAATCGCCTCTTACTACATACTGGTAGTGGCTTCGGAAACCCTCTTCCAGAACTTTCTCATGACCTTTGTAGTAAGCCATTTAAACTGGGACAAGTCCATGGGCGCCATTTTGATGTCTGTGTATTGGGCAGCGTTTGCTTTTGGTAGATTATCTGGTGTTCCAGCCGCGAAATATTCCTCACCAGGAAAAATCATTGCCACCAATTTCAGTATCATGACCGTGGCTACCGTAGTGTTTCTGTTTGGAGCGGAGGCTCATCCACAGATCGTCTGGATCTCCTCAGTTGTGTTCGCTGTTTTCGTCGCCAGTTTGTTTGCTGCTGGGATAACCTATGTGGACCATTATATAATGCGAGTGACTGGTAAAGTGTACGCAGTCATCATCATGTCTGCTACAACAGGCGCCATGATTAACCCTCCCATTCTTGGAGCTCTAATGCAGCATCTGTCGGCGGTCTGGTTCTCATACATGGCGGTCATCTTGTCCATTCTGAACTTGATCTCATTTGCTGTGTTGACAATCCTTGCTTCAAAATGGGGTCGGGTCGGGCCCACCGGGGCTTTGCCGCACGAGGATCTTCTTTGTTATATCAACTGCCGTAGAGACCCCGAACTTGTTAAAAACAATGCTTATAACAGATAATATACCTGGGAAGTTTAAAAACGGCTTTAATTTGTTCTTGTTTTTCTTAGTAAATGAATATTGGGTACATATTATTAGTATTTAACAATTGGCCTACTTTGTGACATCTTCTGCTGCAAATAAGTTGATTTCGTAGTCTCAGTATGTTACAATCAAATACCTTTCAGACGTGAAGATTGATCAAGGCCGAATGGCCTCTATACGTATAGGGAGAAAGACAAACTATACCGTTCAACTCGGTTTTTGGGCCGTTGCGCACGAGCTAACGTTCGTTGCTAAGGAAGTTGATCGCCGGAAGTCGGCATTCATGGACGAACACGGCAAATTCCGCCACTGTACGTCAAATTAAGTCCATTATTTTGGCAAAAACGTTCAGACTAATCCAAATGTTACCTACCAATAAGTTTTTAATTAAAAACAAACACAGATGCACTGAAGAAACTCAAGCTGTAGTGAAAGGAAAGTCGGTGTTCATATATCAAATGTGTGATGCAAGCCAGCGTTCAACATCAAATGTACGAGTTCTCATCACGTGATAAGATTTAGAAGCAATAGAGTCCATTTGTATAAAACGGTCCATTGATTCACTTCGGTGACAGACCTTGTATGTAATGACTAGGCATTTAAAATATCGATATGAACGTCATAGAGAGGCTGCTGAAGCTTGATCTGATTAACCGACCTATGAAAAAATTTAGACTTGTTCACGTGACTTGATTCTGTTGTTGCATTGGTCATTTCGTCCTCTTGTTATGCTTAATTTTTCCATTTTATTTCTTCATTTTCTTTGCTGTTACCTGCTCTATGTCGATTTTTATTGGCGCAGAATGAACTTGATGTCATATAGAATACGTTTATCTACATGTCACACAAGTATTGCCTGTAGCGGTAAATATACCGCTAATGGGCTACTAAAGCCGATAATCGTAGATGACGGACGGTACCGGAGATAGGCGAAGTTGAACTAGAATGCAAGAGAGGCATGCAACTCTTGCCACTTTTCTCCATTCTCAGAAAAGTGATAAGAGTTGCCTCCCTTGCTTTAAATAACCAAAGACGGATTTTTCGTAAGGAGCGGCTATTGATACATGACAATTACGACAGTCCAGTATACTGGTTTTTAGTATAAGATGTATATACTATCTGCGCAGGAGCGTACTTTTTCGTTTTCTTCGTGGTTTCTTCGTGGTTTGCTTACAATTTTTTAAGAACAATAGCTATGATATGGTGTTATCATGTTTCTGTTTATTCTGTTTTGAGTTGTACAGAGATTTGGATCAGCACTCGAGCGATTTCGTCCTTGTATAATGATCATCAGTCTGTGTCTTTTTTCAAAGAATTAAAAATGTAAAAAAAAATTATATATAATATATAGATATATATATATAAAAAGAAAATAAGGAAAGTAAATCCATTTATTCAGTCTTACAGTTTTAACACGAACACAAACAAAAAATTACCAGAGCCAATTAAGAATTAAAATGGAACGAACCATCCATAATGAAAAAAATACAAAATACATGACAAATGTTTAATTTAAATGTATAGATATCAATCCTGCTAAACTAAAATAAAATATTTGGAGTGGCTGTAAATGTCTCAACAGTTTGCAAAAAATACTATGCTTTAAACTGGGTTTTCCACGTCTACACATCGTAAAACATCTGAAATGGATATCCAAAGTTGTAATATTTTACCTAAATAACTGACTTTAGTTATTATAATTTTAATTTAATTATCTTTAGAAAGGTTAGTTAACCTAAGTTGAAATGTTTCTACTCAAGTTCTATTGAAGCTATTTGTTCATTTAGGTAATTTATAGAAATTATGAGTAAAATCATTGTGGTATATAAACATCCATGGTAGTATTGATTCAATAGAAGTAGAAGTATTTCAAATCAAGTAGAAATTAAAAAAAAACTACCTGCTCATATTTATATATTTATTTTATACATATATTATATCCTAAATGTTTCTCTAGTCAAAGATAAATCCAGAACAAATTAAAAGAAAAAAAATATTTAAACACATCATGATCATGCCACAATAGACATAACCCAAAATAGTGAATACCGCCATATGGCAAAATATGGTAATGGTTATACGTACTAAATTAAATAATAAATAAATCAATGTTTTAAAGTAGGCCTAACTAGTTTTATTAGAAAGCGGAAAATACATTATGATGATAGGCAAGGTGGAGCTAGCTTTTGTATCTCTGAATAAACATTAAATTTTTAAAGTTATCAGTATATCTATTATGTTTAATGAGTAGAAATAGTATGATCCCATACTTTTTAATTTAATTGGTAGAAATGTTGTGATTTTAAGGTTCAAGCTCTTTGAGAAAAAATAATTTCCATTTCAAGTCAAGTTGAAAATTTGAATTGAAACTATTTCTACATGTACGTAAATTATAGAAATTATGATGAAAGAGTAGAATTGACTCAACATAAGTGCATGGAAGTATTGCAAATACAGTAGAAATTTCAATAGCTGTTAATAAACCATTTATCCTAAAACGGAAAATACATTATGATGATGTAAAGCTAGAGCTTTAGTATCGTTTAATTTTATAACCATTAAACTTATTGATCAGTATATTTATCATGTTTATTATCCTCTTGTGCAACAGAGTTGAAAAGAGTAGCATTGTTTTGGTACGTCCGTGTTTTCCCGTCTGTTTTCATTCTAGCACCTAAACCCCTAGACCGATTTTCATCTCACTTCACACACATGTCTATTACGAAAATGCCTTAAACAAGTTCGAGTTTCAGAGTCACGAGTTCAAAGTTTAATTTAGGCTAGAAAACATCATTCGGCTTTCAATAAATTGCATTAATGGCTATTTTAAGGCCGAATGGCCTCATTACGTATATGGAAACTACCAACTATATACTTCTACGTTCTACTACGTTCAACTCGGGTTTTGGGCTGTTGCGCACGAGCTGACGTTCGTAACTAAGGAAGTTGGTCGTAGGATGTTGAATTTCATGCAGGAACACGGCAAATTCCTCCAATTTCCGTCAAATTGCGTGCATAAGTTTGGCAAAAATGATCAGACTTAACCAAATGTTACTTTACCAATGCGTTCTTAATTAAAAACAAACACAGGTGCAGTGAAAAAATACTACAGTGAATGGAGCGTCGGTATTTATAAATCAAACGTACGATGCGAGGCAGAGTTCACATCAAATGAACGAGTTCTCATCACGTGATAAGAGATGTCTCCCTTCGCAGCATTTACAAATAGAGAATCGAATCATTCTCGCTGCCGTCGATTCTTTGACTCTAAGGTATTGACTGGCCATCTTGTTGTTCACCTAGGCAGAGTTATTCCTCTTTGATGTTTGTAGCAAGTAAGTTTATATGTGATTAGATGGTACTGCTTCCCGATTTTATCTAAATTTTCTGCCTTTTAACAGACATCAAATTGAATTGGCCCTATGACATCTTCTTTCCTCCTCATCTTCTTTAGACGATTGAAATGCCAGCGCACTTTTAGCGGAAACATTACTTCGACAACAACAAGGATGGCCCGTCATTACATTAGTGCTGCTATTCTTCTCAATATGGAGAAAGGTACGAGTCTATTTTAGTATGCCTTCGGAGAAAAGCGATTGCTTAAAAAATCAGAGACGGCCTTTTCGGTTCTTCGTGTTTTGCTTACAATTTAAACAAAATTAAACATGTGCTTCAATTTATTCGGTTTTGAGGTGTACAGAGCTTTGGATCTAGCACTCAAGCGATTTGGTCCTTGCATAGTTATAATCAGCCTGTGTCATTTTAGCAAATGCAGTCCTCTTGTCAGAATCCATCAGCAACAATACTATCATAATGATATATCAAAAGTAATTCCCTTTTTCATCGATCAAAGCAACGAGCGCAGAATTTCTCCTCTAATTTTAAAATTTGATTTTCTATTCCTTCTGTGACTTGAAGCGGAATATTTTTCTTTAATAAAATAGAAAATACACGTAAAGAAAAATAACCTCCAAAAAAGTAATAACACTTTCAAAACAAAAAAATACCCGAGCTTCATAAGAATTCAAATGGAAGGAAGCATCTACAATACAAAAATATATATATGACACATATTTAATTTAATTTTATAGATATCAATCCTGCTAAACTAAAATAACAGCTGTGGAGTGGAATTTTTTTTTACAAAATTTACCATGCATTAAACTGGCTATTTCCATGTCGTGACGGTGTTTAAACAACTGAAATGGATAGACAGAGTTGTAATATCTTTTTACCTAACTGACTATAGTTCTTTCCAGGTAGAAAAGCATTCTACTCACTTTCAATTTAACTTATTTATCAATTTAATTCTAATGAACTTTAAGAAGGCACCTCAGTTGAAATGTTTCTACTCAAGCTCTATGGAAACTATTCGTCCATGTAGGTACCTGTAATTTCTAGAAATTATGATTACATGATGAAAATCATTGTGGTATATAAACCTCCACGGTAGAATTGATTTAAATTATTGATTTTTAAGTAGAATTATTTCAAATTATGTAGAAATTATAAAAAAAAAAACTCACTGCACATTTTTCTATTTATTTTATACATATATTATCCCAAATGTTTCTCTAGTCAAAAGCTAAATCCAGAAAATATTGAAATAAATAAATTGTGATGGTATATCTATCATGTTTATTATCTATCCCCTTTTACAACGGAGTTGAATAGGGGATATAGCAATGCGTTTGTAGGTCCGTGCGTCCATGTTTTTTCATTTGTTATCTCTCTAGCGCCAGGACGCCTAGACCGATTTTTATCACACTTCAAACACATGCGTGTAGTTCCACAGATCAGTTTTGAGTAACATAGAATAACAGAAAGTCCGAACAAGGAAGTCATGTTGGTATACATAATATATTTCGGTTTTAGAGATGATGGCAAAAGAAAACCGAAATATATTATCTATATCAACATGACTTCCTTGTTCGGACTTTCTGTTTCTGTTATTATATGTTACACACATTTCTATTATGAAAATGTATTGAACGAGCTCGAATTTTAAGGCCCTGTCCTGTTTCAGTAAACTTGCTAATCGAAAGAGAACGAGAATGGGGAGCAAACCTACTGAGGGATAGAGGCATAAACCGTCCTGTTTAGATGACTATTTGTGGTTCGACTTCGGCTGCTGATCCGGGTGTCTAAATAATGTTTCCATTCATGGGTTCAAAAAAGTTTTCCTGCGGCTGCGGATTTCGCCGGTGGATTTTATGAAGGTGCCAGATTTCCACCACACACCGTCAACACAAAGTCGTCATATAAGTGAGATACGCTTGATGCTGACGAAAAAATGCCAGTCAAATATATAAATCAACAAATGAATAAAACAACCCAAGAAGATGACGAAGAACTGCACTGACAAATCAACGGATCAATAGAAATTAGGGGTCTTATCTCTAGCTTTTTATCCAAAATTTATAGAACGTCATGTTTCGTTGGACTGGGTTGTTTATTTGATTAGTTTTAATGCCATACTGAAGACTTTGTCACCCAAACGCGGCCAAAATGAAGGCCCCAATAGTTACTTTCCTCATATGAATGATGGCAAAGCCAGAGACATGCACAGGTCAATTCAAGTATAAAACGAAATTAAACAACAACTTTATCAGATAACACGTAAAGCATATCAGAGAGAAACAGTTATACACGTTTTAAAAAGAACAAATAATACTCCAATGTTATTCCCCAAAGTAAATTCATATTTGCTTTTTAATGAAAAAAAAATCTTTTGTAGAATTGTCTATACTTCATGGCAATATAAAACGCACCTCTCTAACCAAGACCTTTATTCCGACGTTTCTACATTGCAATCGGTGGCGGTTCGAACGTACAAAGCCAGAATGTACAGTTGCACATCTGTTGAATAAAGTGACCAAGGATCCAGCTAACTCCCTGTTAAAATTCAACCAAATAAATCACTTTCGTCAAATCAATATGGCTTCACTCAAACTACCCGATAAGATAACCTTGGTTTAACATTTGCAAGGCCTTCAGTATTTCCAAATTGACAGAAAACCATCATAGAAATAAAGGTCGGAAAAAAATTGCCCGTCCCCCCTTTTTGGACAAAGCATAACAAGATGCCCTACAACTTTCATTATTGGCAATCACCGATATTTTGACTAGCCGAGTCTTCCGATAACGCGCCATCAGATTGGTGCCTTTAAGCTCCAAAGCCACCAATCAATCGCGTATCTGTACATTCCGGTTATAGATGCTCGGTCGGCCAAGGGTTGTTATCTAGAGTACATCGGCATAAAACTCTTTGTTGACGAAGATGTACACAACACGATTACAAAAATACCACCTGATAATGTCTGGAATCCTAGACAATGAAAACACAACACACAACAAACATTATCTGTATATGCAATTTGTGTAGGTGATGTCGCTCGCAGTCATAACCTACCAACCAGTGACTTTATTTCGGAGTTTACGTCGTACTTAAATCTGCGTTCACACGATGCGACTTTAGTTGTATTCAACTAGTCGCAAGACGTGCTCTATTTCTTCGATGAGTCGAAAGGTTCAGCCAATCAAATTGTGCCATTTGAGTTGAATGGAGTTACCTCCCTTCGTTCAATTTTTTCCCAATGTCATCAAGGCCGAAGGCGCTCCATTTCGCCGATGATCAGCTGTTTATCCGGTTTTACAGTGTCCGTGAAATGTTATGGCACATAAAACGCAACGATTACAACAAGTAAAATAATAGCAACGAAGTTACGTTATTTGTTAAGTTCTCGCGAGAAGCGCATCGCATTCGACCCTACACATGCAACTTTTGTTGATGCGACGAGTTGGTACTACAAGTCGCACCGTGTGAACGCGGCTTAAGGTTGTATCATCAATATGACGGGGTGCCAGCCCAATGGATGAATGAAGCCACATTCAACGATACTTGCATGAGATACGGACGTCACAGGGCAAAACACAGGACTCCGCAGGTAAACCCACTTTCCGACGGCCCCTTAAATTAGAGCACCAGGGCACAAGTAGCTCCCGCCAACAACCCGTCTATCGATTATTATGATTTTTGTGACTAGTCCATACTACCACAAAATTTTAATTTCCAGTTTTGAAAACATTTTGCAGTTGCCTTGTCTAAAATCCCATCATTTCTAGGGTCGGCTCTCTTTCCCCACTTCATCACCATGAGAGTCAAAATAAAAAATATAAGAATACAAAAGCAGCATATGATAACTGAGAGGTAGACAAACCAGATGGCAGAATAGTACTCAATCAGAGTGCCCAGTATGAGAGGATTTATCATACCGCCGGAAACTGCAGACATCAGGAAGGTGGCGTAAATCTTTCCGGTGATTGCCATGATTCGTTGTTGAGTGTATGATATCCCAGAAGCAAAGAGACTACCGATAAATATCCCCGCCACTGATACACAGATCCATACGACAGCCTCACTTCGCTCTGCACCGATCAACAGGGCAATAACAGAAGCCAACAGAAACGTAAAATCAACAGCCAAGATTTTCCATGCCGTTAAAAGGCTAGCAGTAAAAATTCCACTGAAACGTCCGAATGCAAACGCACCCCAAAAGGCTGATGATATCTGCGTACCCTTTCCCTTGGACCATTTAAGGTATTCGACAACAAAAGTCATTGTATAATTCTGGAATAGTGTTTCAATCGCAACGATCAAAATATAATAAAGTACTATAAACACTATGAAAGCAATCCTCACTGGAACTCTTAGTTGATGTCCAGTAGTTTCTTCCGAGTCATCGTCCTCGCCTTGCAGCCCGCGAGGGTCACCAATCCTTGCTGTTATGTGAAATCTTTTGAAAAGAAGTAAAGCAAACGGTATTGCCGAAAAGAGAGTGATAAGGCCTATTATTAGAAAGGCTTTGTCCACATGGGTTTCACCAAAGTACTCAACCTCTGTCGTGTTGTAAACGATATCTGAAGATGGAACTCCGGTTTGATTGAAAGTAGTCTCGTTAACAGTTTGTCGGTATCGGGTAGCCAGAAATGGTCTAAAAATAAAAGGGGCGATAACTCCCCCAACGGAATAACCAAAATGATGAGCCTGCATGAGGGATCCACATTCTTTTTTGTTCCATACTCGAACAATGATCAGACCAGTACCTGTTCAAAATACGACAGAAATTATTTCTTTGCAAAATAAATCAATAATTTTGTCGATGAATTACATTTTACTTGAAGTATTAGATTCAGATTTTAAAAGAAAATATTTTCCAAGTTCAATGTCGTTTATTAGGTTAACGTTGATGATTGGTAAACAGTCTATACCAGAAAACAGAAATATGCGACTTTGGTTAAACAAAATATCTTAGCTTGGTTTGAATTGCTTCGTGTGTTTACGTTGTACGAAAGTTTGTTTCGCTTAATAATATGATGTTGGTGCGACAATTAACGGCAGAGGACGAAACCGCCCTGATTCTTGCTAATCATTAGCTTCTCAACTTGAGCTATCTCCATGCCTAGCTGTTACTTTGCTGTACCAAATAACAGCCTAATGGTACTTATCAAACCGCAAGTGCCTTGCATCAAAGCTTGGATAGGTGTAAATTACGACAAAGAGTTGTCGAATTAATTTTTGTTGTCCCTCTAGTTATTTATGGAAAGTTCCGATACATGTTTTGAGCGTTCTGTCTCATGGATCCTGTTCAAAAACGAAAACCTTAAATCTAAGTGGACAGTTACATGTCTCCACTTAACAAATTGACATCCGGTGTTTACTTCTCGCGTTTAAGCAATCTTGTTACAAAGAGTATTCTGATAAAACAATTAGAATTCAACAAATTTTCAATGACAGTACTGCTCGAGAAGCTTTCGAAAATAAGTAACTATAGACCAAAAGCAATTCAGGCGCAAAGCATATAAATATTTGGGTAATGCGAATGTAACCGGGTGGTTTTACAAAGTTTCCGACTTCTTACCAAACACCAGAAATGCAAATTGATCGTATAAGTGAAATGCCGTTGAGATCAACGTTAAACAAATAAATAAATAACATAAGTAGATAATAAGTTACCGGTAAATATGAGAGCCATGGTTCCTCCCTTCAGACCATTAACAACGGCCATGACCCACATACTGCTGTTACAGTAAGGTATTGTAATATTTATTCCAGCAGTCAAACACAGGGCAACAAAAATCAAGGGTTCGATGTTAAATCTGTCATAAAGCGGCCCGGAGACAGTTCCTACGATCAAAATACCCAAATATTGAGACGTGAAAAAAATGGACCCTTCTTCCACATTGGAGTTTGTGAGTTGAATCAAATCCAAGAAAGCAGGGCCTCCGGATCCGAGCAGTAAGCCCTGTGTTGACGAAAATACAGAAGACATTTTTGTATATGTATTACATATTGGCAAGAGTCGAATTTGCTGGATTTTGTTAAGGGAAAAATTACTTACATTACGGAATATTTAAAGTCACATACGCACCCACAATTTGGATTTTTCGACTAATTCCGTTTGCCTTGATTTTTACAAGATTTGATGTTTGTTAAAAAATTAAAAGAGTCACGTTAAAATAAAAATTATTCATTGGGTACAAAGCTTGTACGGACCAGGAGAAATAAAGCCGTTATTCGAATTTAACGTAAGGAGGGCTGGCCATATTTGCGGCTTTATTTGCTTAGAATGACTTTGATCCAGCCGCGGTAAATGACCTTGTTTGTAAGGAGCTAACACTTTGAACATTCTAAGGAGTGTGGCTAACACGATTGACTAGGAGTGACGTCGGTACATCAAAGTGTGTCTGAGCTGTGACAGCAGGCTGACATATTTCTAATTAAAAATTCTGACAGAACTTTCAGTTTTTAGTTATTAAAAAACTCTCCTTTGGCCTACAAATTTGATGTTGGAATTATTGGAAAGCCTCTAACTTGTACTTCTTGAGAAAAATATCAATTTTTCATGAGATTCTCTGATAGTGCACAATTCAGAACTTTTGAGTGCGTATGTTACTTTAAGCTAATTCCCAGTATTTGTGGTTTGATATGAAAACCTATTCTGGACACATCATTTCTCACAAGTGAAGTGGGGAAGGTCAGGCTGCAAAGTTACGGCACTGACAGGCTGCGCCTAAATGTCTTGAAACGTATGTATGCCTCCCACCCCCTACACGTTTGGGAAGCAAAATTATTAATCTATAACATAATTCATTCACATTCTTGATAATTCTTATTGTAAAAGAGATGTATTTCTGATATATAGCGATGGTCGGCTTCTCACCTTGCCAAGTTCTTCATTGAAGCGCTTTAGACAGACTAGACATGGGCTTATAAAGAATTTTACCCACCATGGCATACTCTTTAAGATACATAGCTTATCCTTTGACTCTACTTTATCTCACGATTAAACATTTTCAAAAGTCATTAGCATCTTCGCTAACCGAGGGTTTTATTCCGAGTTACTCTACTTATATATTTTTGTATAAATGCAGAGAAAGAAAATTTTGCTTGCCTCCGCCGGTATTCGAACTCGGGACTTTATTTATATATATATCCCTTCATCTTAAATGTAGAATCAAATCATTATCCCTTTCGTCGAGCTTTTGACTCTAAAGTATTGACTGGCCATCTTGCTGTGCGCCTAAAATATCTCTGTGTGCAGTTTGCGAGTAGCTTTCCAGCTGATATGGTGGGATAAACCAATGGTATTATTTCATATTTTTTGCCTTTTACTGACTTTAAAATTGAATCGGTCCTGCGACAACTTTTCATCTCTGTTTAATTTTAAATTCGTGGTAAAATTTAGACGATCCATTTTCCATCCCACGTTTTTGCGGATACAGTACTACGACAACAAAAATGGCTTGTCAATACGTTAGTGCTCGTATTCTTCTCAATCTCGGGAAAGGTGCGAGTCTACTTCAGTATGAGACATGACTATACATAATAATTCGAATCCCAAATATAATGTCATTTAAATCTATTGAACTACAGTATGAATGATCTCGAATAAAAGGGGTTAGGTCATGTTAAATATTCTACGACAGTCTGTTGACCTGGATGTCAACGTCTCTGGAAAACAGATAATTATCTTCAGGCTGTGCTAGTGAATATCAGATAAAAGTGTTAAGCTACACTTCTTGACTACAGTTCTTGATAAACTTCATTTCAACGTGGATTCATGCACCGTCGCTAACGAAGAGTTTTATTCCGAGTTAGTCTATTATACGTTCTGCATTACAACTCTTTGTGAGCATCTATAACCAAAACTTAGAGTGGCTATCTCTGTTGAATAAACTGATCAATGGCCGAGTTAACTTCCCAGTTAGAATAACATGCAACCATGCATCCAGATTGCGCTTAAAACTTTCAAAAAATTGATATGGCATCACACAAACTACTCGATTCGATAAACCCTGGTTAAAATTGCTATTTATACAGTATTCCAAAATTGATAGAAAGACACCACAGGCCCTTAAACCGTCCGGCAAAGTATGTTGTCCATTCAACCCGTGGAATCAGAAACCTCGTTCTAAAAAGTACTTCTGATTCTATAGAAATCGTAAATTTAAGGACAGTTTTATATGGTTGAATTTTCAATGAATGTGAAACGTAGCCTATATTTTTGTGGATTTTTTAATACCTCTTAATTTAAATCTCTCGCTTGAATAGCACAGTGTTAAATTATTATTTATTCATCAGGTAACATGTTGTTAAATGTACGTTTCATATGACGAACGTCTCATTATCATAAACAATACCAGCAAAGGGGTAAGAGAATCTGGTTAGACGAAATGCTAGATGGGAATGTGGTCTTTATTTTTGAATTCAGAACGCTTCATTTGTAATTTCCTACGTACATAATATATTACAATTTGTTTAGGGAATACAAAAACTTTGAGAACTTACGCAACAAATGTGAGGGAAAAAAGCAAAAGAAGTCAGGAGTAGTCGAAAGAAAAGTCGCCATTTTGTTCTTGGTTGCATCCATCTGACGGCAAACTTTGTTTCTCTTTCCGGTGACCTGTCATCTTCAACCGATAACAGTTCCAATTCCTTCTTTGAGACAACTGACAAAGACATCTAAAATTTTAAGTAAACATATAATTTAAAGTCAAGTCAAACGAAGGAAGTAAAGATGAAATCAAATCGAGTGAATTACAACTTTTGGATGTATAGATACGTGATATTAATATGTATTTGTAGGCTTACGTTAATATGCAAAGGCAGGATTTAATATTGTTTTGTGAACATAAACTTTTATGCAACGACCTTCAACACAAAATAAATTGAAATAAAAGCATTTTAAATATATTGTTAAATCGCAATAGGTAAGGTAAACTCATCTCTATACAGTCGACGTCTGCTGTGTATGTCAAAGGACCAAAGAATCTGGCATTAAAATCCATTCTATTGTATCCTATTCTATTCATGATAATGCGATCAGCTATGGGTCAGGTTATGGGTCATGTTATTTTATTTTAGGTTCATGAAAACAATGAAACATGAAAATACTGATACATAAAGAGGGCTTTTTGTCCTACTTAAGGTCCTACTTCACTCGTATGGCGGCGTGCAATCTGATGGGTGATTAAGCCCACCCTTGACCTAACTGGCAGAAGACAACGGATACACAACATAGGACACTTATACGGTGAACCCGTATCTACGTCATCAAATGTTTCCGCAATGCATTATGAGCGTAAACCTGGGTCAGCTGTGTGAACCTTTGCTAAGCCTTCGCTGTGTTTAAGTTTGTTTGTTTGATTGGGGTTTTACGCCATACTTAAGGTTGTTTTCCTGATATGATGCCGCACCAACCTAACGATGCTTGCAAATCAGAAAACGCCACAGTCCATTTACAGTACGAAAAACCGGACACAAGAACACATTCGCTTGCACGCTTCTGATCCAAAACCTAATCTGGCACCAACTTTGTACACAGATGGTCACTGTCCACGCGCAGGATATGTGATATGTTATTCGATGTGCAAAGTATGCTGGCAAAACAGAAGACACCACGATCCATTTACAGGCCGATAACAGAACACCACAAAAAGTTCCTGACGCCCCTTAGCTCAGAGAGCACCAGGGCCCAGGAGGCTCCCACCCAACTCGCCCTTTGTTTGTCAAGTCCAGGATAAAATCGATTCCTCACAATGCCAAAGTGACGTGTAACGTAAAATCAGTCTGAAATGCGCAATGTTTTTTCAAATCGACCCCTGGTTTCATCCATAATGCATTATGACAAACAACTGATGACGTAGATATGCTAGGAGGCTGTACACGTAACGTTAAAATAGATCAGCTTCCAGATGCGTGTTGGTTCGGACAGTATACAGAAAGTCACTACTGAGCGATAGAAAAAAATGTATCAGTCTGCGTGAACATAGCTGTAGCATCTGAAACTTTTATTCTGTGTCGTCATATTCCTTAATTCCAAAATTAAACTAAAACCACAATGGTTATCTTAATATATGTAGTTTTGAGTTTTTGTTTGCTGTCAAGCCTGACGAGGTTAACTTAACTTATACGAATACAATATATATAACAAACTACATAACTACATTGAAACCCTTGGAACATTACGTCTAGATGGATAGACAAGAGGAACACTTCTTCTAGCTGGAAGGGTGTACGTAAGGATCGCCATTTTTATAGGGATAGCCGAGAGGAACATGACTTCTAGAGAGTTACACTAGGCGAACATCACTTCTGGAGAGATACACGAGAAGAACATCCCTCCTGGAAGGATAGACAAGAGAATCACCACTTCTGGAGTGATACACGAGAAGAACATCCCTTCTGGAAGAATAGACAAGAAGATAATCACTTCTGGAGAGATACACGACAAGAAAATCCCTTCTGGAGAGATACACCAGATGAGCATCCCTTCTGCAGAGATACACGAGAAGAACATCCCTTCTGGAGCGATACACGAGATGAACAACCCTCCTAAGGGGATACACCCGTATAGCAGCCCTTATATTTGTCGGTCAGTGTACTCTGGGTCATTGTCATTTTTAGCACCGTGAATTTCAAATAATAGTTGCTGTTGTAAAGAAAGACTTTGCACAAAGGATGCACGCTGCAAGATACAAGAAGAAGACGAAAGAAAAAACACTAAGAAACCAAAATAAAAAGCTAACAACACTGTAAATAAAGCCATGTTATTATCGCCTACCTTAATTGAAGCCTAGATCCTAGTCAAGTATCTAACATAAAAAGCCATGTAAAATAAGGTCATTTTACACACGTTAGTTCACTGCGGGAAAGATTAAGGTAGAGCAGCTGTTGAGTTCAAGGGCTATATCATCGGTTTTCTTCGGGACGTTCCGGCTTCGGTAATAACAAATCTTCGTGGGTATCCGCAGATGTCCAATTTTGCAACGGTAATCTTTTTATGATCACCTTTTCATGACCTTTTGTCGATGTGCAGAATCCTAGCCTGTTGTAGGACAACAAATGAATTTTATATATGTTTAATAAATTACCAAACAAATTGTAATATTTTATGTAGGTGAGTAACTACAAATGAAGCGTTCTAAATTGAAAGATAAATACCACATTCCCATCTAGCATTTCGTCTAACCAGATTCCCTTAGCCCGTTGCTGGTATTGTTTATGATAATGAGTCAGCCGTCATATGAAACGTACAATTTACAAAATGTTATTTTATGAATTTACCATAATTTAACACTGTGCTGTCCAAACGAGAGATTCCAATTTCGAGGTATTAGAAAATCCACAAAAATATAGGCTACGTTTTAAATTCATTGAAAATTCAACAACATAACACTATTCTTGATTTACGATTTCTATAGAATGAAGTACTTTTTGAATTGAATTGAATTGAAAATTTATTCACCAAATATTATGAAAACATGTAATAAATTAAATTATAGGAATAATCTGGCGGGAGTAAAGTCCAAATGGACTTGTTATATCCCGTTTTCATTTCATGTAAAGACGGCTTGCTATACACGTATTAT
>JAVFBZ010155432.1:0-13820 GCA_032466195.1 Katharina tunicata
AGATATCTGTAATTAGATAGAGATATTTCTAGTTGAATTAGATATATTTGTAATTAATAAGACATGTCTATAATTATTTTGATATATCTCTCCTTAAGTTTGAGATTTTTATTACATAACAATTCCGCCCACATATCCGGGGCTTGGGACATTACTCCAACTATCAACGAAAAAGTGGGTTATACATGTGCACGCTATTATCCGGACATTCGTACGTTAATTTAACAACAAACTTAACTTCAGTATTTTATCTTTTTTCTCACTTCTAAGCCAACAACAACAAAACAAGTAGAATACCCGTGATCCATTCTTTTTCCACCCTAAATCACCTTTACCTTTTATCCCTTTCTTCTTCTACAATGTATATAAATCAAACAGAGTTTAGTTACATAAAGTTAAAAGTCATGCTTATCGGGCTCTTCGACATCATGGAAAAGATCTCTGTAATCCCTGTATCTTTCCAGCACCCTGCGGCTGGGCAGGAAGGAGGAGTGCATTTGGAACTCCGTGGTGGGCAAAATGCTGAACGTAAGAGCCCAGTTCTAATACGGTGTTCTCCTCACCAACGATCATACGGTCAGCCATGTCGTGCATCAACTGTGGCAGAAAATGCAATTATATTAGTTTATTTTATTTTATTTAGTTTGCGTATAGTTTCAAACACACAAGGCTAAGGCAGGACGTGGAACAGCCACAACAAACCGGTGTTTGTTTTCTGGTCGTCACCTTTCTGTTGTCTACGTTTTCAAGTATATTTGTACACGGTAAGTAACTGGTAGAGGGTTAACAATCCTGGTTATAATATCTACAAGCATTTGCAAGTTTGTACACCAGATTAAAACACTAATGCTGTATTTGCAAGTAAGGCATTTAAAGCGTTTGCAAAAAGCTTCAAAACATTTTAGGCATTAAAAGCAGTATTTCATTTATAGTGGTTTTCTAGCGCTGAGTTAAGCAAGAGTTTACACCAAAAGCAAAATTTTGAAGAAATCCGGTCAAAAGCGTGCATTGTTAAAAATATTTAGTGACTAGTTAATTTGCTGTAGGCACAAGCAATGTGACATGACGATTCTGCCATACAATGAAATGCTTTTGTGGTTCTCGACAGGTCATAAAATAAGTCTACAAACGAAGGACAAACGAGGGATATTTACTTTTACTTCATTCGATCTAGGGTTTTCCGAGTAACTTGATTTTAAGGCTTTAAGATCTCGCTTGAACCTTTGGTCGATTTTGAGAGAAATATTTTCTCAAATCTTTTACGAAGACAAACATTAATATTTATATTTATGAAAAGCGTGCATGGGTTCCCAGAATTATAAATATGTGAGCGACTACCCAACTATTAGTTCGAAACTTGTATCGGAAATACACTAGAAGTTGCCATCCATATAGTCTGCAGTTACTCCAAGTATCTCGACTTACGCTTCCAAACGAATATATATTTTAAATGGTCTACTTCCATCGGGATCATGGTTCTCTTGTGCGCATGTGTGAGTAGCGATGATGAGATTCAGGAAGTTCGTTTCAATTTCCAGAGCTTGTCTGATGACGTCAGCAGGTGTGGCCAATCAGTGAACATTTGGTTATTATTTTCCAGCAACTTCCCAGAGACTAACATTCAATGTGGAGATAACCGGCTTTGAGAGGCCCATGATCAGCGGAAACAAGTTCCGACTTGGGTTGTGAACGAAATTAACTGCGGGCTGTTTCACAAACATAGTTACTATGATATCCACTATTGGATACATCGCACCGTCACCAAACAATCTCTGGAGATTAAAAAGATAATCCTGGGACTCCTCATCGCTACTCTCAAATTCGCACAAGAGAGCCATGATCCTGATGTAAGTAGACCATTTTAGATATGTATATGTTGAGAAGCGTTTTGAAGTTGAGACAATTACAGTAACTATAGACTTTATGGATGACAACTCCTAGTATATTTCCCATAGTTTAAATCTCAATGCCATCCAAAAAATCATTTCAACGCTTATTTCTGGAAATTTATTAATCGCACAAACTTCAAATATGTTACATTTCAATGATTACTCCCTGGGGTAGAAAACAGTGACTCGCTTTTTTCTATGTCCATTTAAGATTGTTTTTAAAGGGTTCTTACAGACTTTTTATGCTTGTGTGTATGGTTTCCTAAAATTGCATAGACAAAGGCTTCGACTGCCATCGTTCTAAGAATAAAACAAAATAAAGGCACCGTTGTCAGTTCAAGGTGTATTCTAGTAGATTCACTAATTAATTTGGTGTTATAGTTATTCCACGCTGAGGAATCTTGGAAAACTACACTGTAATATATTTTGTTCATGTTGACTTACAATCAACTTGTAATGATTTTCGAACTAGTAGTTAGTTGGATTGTCGGTACACCCACATATGTATAATCCTGGAAATCCAAGCTATTCATAAATATATAGATAAATATTAGTCTTCGTAGAATGTTTGAGAAACATTTATCTCAACATCGACAAAAGGTTCCAGCAAGATCTTAAAGCTTTTAAAATCAAGTTACTCGGAAAACCCTAGATCAAATCAAGCAATAGTAAACATCCCTCGCTTGTGCTTCGTTTGTAGACTTATTCCACAACCTCAAAAGCATTTCATTGTATGGCAGAATCTTTAGTTTTAAGAATGCACGCTTTCGAC
Organism: Katharina tunicata; assembly: GCA_032466195.1. Taxonomy (NCBI): domain Eukaryota; kingdom Metazoa; phylum Mollusca; class Polyplacophora; order Chitonida; family Mopaliidae; genus Katharina; species Katharina tunicata. The sequence goes on from JAVFBZ010155432.1 coordinate 2,662, forward strand.
TGGATTTCTTAAAAAAAAAGAGTTTTTGGTGTAAACTCTTGCTTAACTCAGCGCTAGAAAATCACTATAAATCTGCTTTTAATGCTTAACCTGTGTTAAAGCTCTTTAATAACGCTTTAAATGGCTTACAGCATGGTTCATATTAGTTTTGTTTTAATCTGGTGTCCACACTTGCAAATATGTATTAAAACCAGCCATTCTAACCCTCTATCGCTTACTTACAGTGTGCAAATATACTTGAAAACGTAGACAGGAGAAATGTGACCACCAGGGTTTGTTTTGTCTGTTCTTCGTCCAGCCTAAGCCTTGTGTGCCTGAACTCCCTCCATCGTATACCATTTTAGTAATAGGGGCCGACGTTAGAACATACATGTACTTATCCTCCATCGCAGGATGTTTTTAAATACTTTTTCTCGCTCGCAATTGGATATAGCTGTAATTAAACTTAAGACTGACGACCTTCGCGAATGGACTTACTTTACAGTATACCCCATTGATAATAAATAATGGCACGATCAGAAATAAATTTGTCCCTGATTATGGCCTCATGTCTACCAAGGTAAAGTGACTTGGTCGTGAAATACGTTGTCGTAAATATAAACTTTTATTACCCTAGATGTGGGATTGGTTGATGTTTTTTTGCTCATATTTTACTTCCAGGAAAACAGAAGACAAATAACAGTGACACTGTCCGCGCTGTTCCTTTCTTCGCAAAACACCACAGCACAGCAGTAACCAACCAGCATTGAACAAATCCATTTTAATCTTACATTTTCTGAGATTTCTAAGATTACTAAATTTCTGAATATTTATTCTCCATTGGCAGTTTAGAAGTAACGTATTATTTCATTGTTAATTGTTTTAGAAGCCAACTATTTCCAGGCTGTCAAAATATTTCTTCAGGAGTAACATTCGCAATTTCAACACTAGCATTGCTCAGATTAGCGTAGTGTCTGATTTGAAATTTATTCATAATATTTTGAAAATGCAGTTATTAAAACAAAAGGCCAAATATGTAAAGCCATTTTGACATTCGCCACTGCAATGATTTTGATAATTTGTAAGTACCATCAACCTTTTCAACGCAGACTGGGAAATTTGGGATATATAGGAGCCATCGTAGTCCTTCAGTTTTTTGCAGTAATTTCTGCGGTATTTTGAAAATGCCGATATTAAAACAAAAGCCAAATATATAAAGCCATTTTGACATTCGCCGCTGCAATGATTTTGATAATTTGTAAGTATTAAGTACCATCCACCTTTTCAACGCAGACTAGAAAATTTGGGATATATAGGAGCCATCTTTAAAATAGTCCTTCAGTTTTGAGCGGTAATTTCTTGAGAATTGGTCAATTATATGGCAGGATTTTATCTGGCTCGTACATACCTTGTAACCTTTAGACATTTTTTATTTCAACATAAATGTTTTAATTTATGGACAAACTTCAAAACTATTTTAAATCGAGACCTAATTTCGGATGCGTATGCAACCACCTACATGCGTCTCCCATAACAGGTTGGCGATCGCTTTTTCTGCCTTGGTTCCATCAGAGACACATACGTTGCCAGCTGTCGCGTCCGGTGCACAGTCAAGTTCAGCCCCAGCATGGTTGCATGGGGAAGACTTGCAATTTGTTTGTTTGTGTATGGTACCCTTATTTCGCCTGGAACGTTTTAAAAGAAAGAAGTAAAAATAAATAATAAGAGTTTACGCTAACAGTACATATCCACACTTACACAGACGTAAAATGGGAAGTGTTCGGCACTGTTGGAAAAGTAATGTTCCTACCGCGCAACGTACAGACAGTTTGACTTTGTTTGAAACACACAGCGCTTTGCCAGACTGAGAGGGCAATTGTCTGTGGAAATAGGCAAATAGAAATCAAAATTACCTCCGGCAAATGCGTCAATTATAATACCCTTCAACTGAACGTTCAATATGTGTGTCTGAACTTTTTCCTTGTAGTGTACCATGTGAAGCTGTGTTATTTTACTCCTTGTGTTGTTGGTCTATATACATGTATATGTGATGTAGTTTTAAATCTATGTCACTAACACTTAACAGTTTTTCCATTAGAAAATTATATGTTCTCGGCTTCTGTCCGTACAATAACCAAAGCATGGACACTTTGTCTTAATTTTTGATGTGTTACGTTCTTTATCTGTCTTTATTCAAGTTTCTGTTTTATTTCCATATGTTTGTCGAAATAAAAGCACCACAGTGCTTATGTTTATTGTAACAAATATTCGACGTAAAATAAAATTTATTGTATCTTGTATCTTTTAACGTTCACCAGCTGTTTCATGTCTACCAAAAGTTATATCCGAAACTCCAGAGGGAAGGGTGGGGGAGAGAGTCGGCAGAAGCCCGTTTGTCCCGATCGCGGATGACCTAGGTCCCTAGCTATAGAACTGTGCAATGTTAAAACATTGTAATTCCCACATTGCACTAGGCGATGCAGGGCAAAAAACTTGGAATTTGCCGTCTTATTTAATACTTATTATCCATTTTCTGCAATTCTTGGTGGTTTTTTTTATCAAAATATTATATTGGAAGTAACCTTTAGTGTCAAAAACATTTGAAAATCACTTAATTGGACAAGTTTAATCCAGTAAGTGCCAATCTCAAAATTAAACATGTTTATTCAGAACTGGTCTGTTCGCTATATATGGATTAGGTAGTAGAATAAGAACGGTACAGAACTCTGTATCTACGGATAGCCATGGTCGCAAGTTCAGCTTATTGTTACACCCTGTGCTAGTTATGTGTCGTCTTTATTTGTAGCCAGTGATGTTACCCATTGGTATGGTACGCCGTCATATCAGTGGAATAACTGTGGAATAACTGTGGAATAAGGGCAGCGTAAAACAAATGAAACATGAAATCCGCAAATCGAGTTTGAGCAATCAAGGCGTCGGGGGAATGTTACCGATTTTGTCGCAATTGGTGTCGAAATAATTGTTTCTCAACAGCTTTGGATAGATCTCTGCGGGCCAGACTATGTTTTTAATAAGAATGCTTTAGGGTTTTAAAGAAGTCTATACAGCTGTCTAACTATCTGAAGGTCGTGGCGGTTTAGTCATATAAGATGAGCTGGCCTGGCCTGTAGGTTGTAGGATCCAAGATAAAGATACTGTATCTCTCACAACCTAGATTGCTGATCAGTGCCAGAAAGAGCATAGTATGGAAGTCACGCTATGAGTAGGTTAGAACGTGTTCACTGACGTGTACCATCCAAGACAACATGTAGAGTAGATCAAACAGATGTTAAAATAGTCCTGGTGAACTTAGTCTAGCTTGTTGTCTTGCTGAAACATTAACGTAAATATCCAGATAGGGTAACTGGAGTTATTGTTACGCGATCTCAATAACAAACAGATCGAGTTTCCAAGGCTACTTCTTCTCAAAGGCAAACTGAGACTGCAAATCTGCATGTTGGTGTTTCCATTCACGTAATTAATAAATCTGGTTTATGGTGTTTAACCAATGAACAACTTTCCCGCCTTTAGTAGGCGACCAATGACTATGTGGTTAGTAAGTATGTCTTACTCAGCACAATCTTTCATTTGATTGGTGTTTAACGTCTTACTCAAGAGTAATTGCCTTGCTTAACGAATTCGTTTTGTCAGTGCCAGGAATGAACCTAGTAAAAATCAGTCCGCTATCTCCAAAACCAGTAGAAAGTTGTCTTATGTATTGGCAGGCTCTAACTGGTAATTAGTATATTGAAGCAGTAATTACAAACATGTCTATTCGAATGTACGAGTGTTAGTTAATAGATTTTGTAAAATGTAGATACTGAAAAATGAGAATAACGAAAAAGACCACAGTAAGCATTTAAGACATCGGTACAAAAAAATATAGAATTCGAAAAAAGCCTATTCACAGGGTCGGGTAACATGAAATTCTACATGGTCATAGATCATCAAGCCAGGCAAACCAGTTATTGCTGTTAAATTTAAAATGGCGCTTTAATTCGTACCAGAGCGTTAGGTGGAAAAAGACAATATTTTTATTGTTTGTTGGTCAAAGTGACTAATAAAGATGTTTAATTACCCTTGATAGCGTTTGTCTTTGTTTTGTCGGTGCAGGCCACTTTGCCGTTTAGAATATCCCATTTTCGATGAAACAAAGACACAAATAATGTTATCTAGTTGTGCCACAAGTGTTTCCAACTGACAGTCCAAAAACCTTCATAAAATACATTTTTCTCATTTATTTATTTATTTATTTATTTATTTATTTATTTGCTTGATCGATGTTTAACGTCGTACTCATCCCCAATTTTTTTAGTTATACGACGACTTTGCGTTGCCGGTATTTAGTGGAAAACCGAACAGAAACCTTGTAAAAACCATCCCACGATCTCTGCAGCAACCGTAGGAACACTCCCTGTGTATACTGAGATCGACATGGGGATTTGAACCTATACCGGATACAGCGAAGGTGTTTCAGCAACCCAACCCTCATATAACTGAACCACCATGCGGCCCGTCGTGAAAGAACTTATAGTCGTCTAACGGTAAATGTGTCTCATGCAATTATTCTCTAATGGACACTAAATTTCAACTACATGTTACAATCATTTTCTTAAAACAAAAAGTATCGTGAGAATTTTGAATTTGCACAATCGTATGGAAGAGGGGACATCAGACTCTTATGTCCCGATACATAGACTGTATCACTGTATCCCCTTGTCGACCGTAGGTATATATGAGTGAAGTGTTCCGGTGGATGCGGGTATTTACGGGGTTTCATTTCGATTTTTACCCTTGCATACAAAGTCAACGTAATAAGCGAAATACCCTGGGAACAAGACGTTAAACACCAATTAAATAAATTTATATATGTAAATATTACTCCAAACCTCTTCATCCTCCACACGCCTGTAAGGGAATTATCAAATCCCAAATAAAAAGGTTTCATAGGAATAGTAGAGCCCTCACTTCCTTCAACGGGGCCCGCGCCGTGGCTCAGTGGTTAGCGTGTCTGACTGCAGATCCTCCTTCGATGTACCGCACAGGTTTAAGCCTCCCAGTGGGCCTGAGGTATATGAGGGAGTCACATGAGGTGACTTCGGCAATCGCGGGGGCGGTTTTTACGAGGTTTCCTCCCGGTTTTCCGCCGTATCGAGTAAAGTAGATTAAGAAGTGGAGAATCCGTCGTCATATAAATGAAATACCTTTGAGTACGACGTTAAACACCAATCAAACAAACAAACTTCCTTCAACGAGGCCTGTTTTGTTCTACACGACTTCTTCGCAAGATTTAATCCGAAATTCTCCGAATATCAGAACAGTTATAATGTAGGCTTACTTACAGAATCAGTACCGGAGCGAAAAATCAGAAACATCCTGTAATATTGTCGGGCAGGCGTTCTAAATGTATGAAGACTAGATGTAAGCTAGACTAGTACATACCAGAGAGGGCTTTATTCGTATGGGAACAGACTAGAAATGTTTATTATTTGGTAGATGTTTTGAACTGTGATTAAAAACCTGTGGTACACCTGGTCATCTGTAAAAAATGTCTAAAACAGTATGTTGGAGAAACCAAAAATCCTTTTAGGCTTAGATACATCAGTCATTTGAGTTCAATCTGATTACAGCTTGTTTCCTCAATATTTACCCTTCCTGATCCTTCCGGTTATATATCACCTTAAAATCATGCCTATTGGAAAATCTGCGGTGTTTCCTTCTAAATAGAAACCAAACACCAGCGATCGGAAAGGGAAACTTATAACAATAATACGCTTTAAACCTTATATCCATTAGGTTTCAACTTGGAACCAGGTAAGTATAGATAACCATTCTAACTGGGATAAAACCTGTAAGGTTCGCTATTAAAAATCAATCAATAAATCAATCAATCAATCAATTAATCAACTGTAGGCATCCATCCATAAGTTTAATGAGTTAACTTATTTTTCCGTTGTCAAAGTAATTGACAACAGCAATGTTTCCAGAATCGATCTTATTGTTAGTCTGAAATTGTTGAAGACGCAGTAGAAGTTTGTTTGCAAGCCTTTGGAGCTAAACGTGCTATGTGAAAAAACATTACTTAACAAACAGGACACTACAACAAATCGGCATCCTGTGCACCTTAACTCAAAGAGAACTTCTTGTGTCATGGTGCTCTCACAGGATGCCGATTTATTGTGGTGTCCTGTTTTGTTATATACTGTTTGTCTTGCATGTTGCCAGCGTCATTTTACGGTGATTTCCTTCACCGACTGGGCTGGCACGCCGTCATATAAGTGAAATAACCTTGAATACGGCGTAAAACCCCAAATCAAACAAACAAACAAACAAATCCATCTCGTTGAAGAACAATAGGAGATTATACATATTCGCTTCAATCCTATTGATAATCAAGGATGTAGCGGACATTAAGTCCTATCGCTTAGTCAGTGAGCCCTACTGACGAAAAACTGTCAATTGGAAGATGGCGGGACATTGGGGCGTTCATAGCCAGTATCACTCGGGTGCAATCGAATGTGCTGCGCACATCTTCTCGGACGAGATACGATCATCGCCATTATGGTTGGAACTGTTTCACAACCTGTGGGGTCAAACTGCCAATGTAGAGAGATTCCACAGTTTCCATTTGTTTTACATTTACAACATAGTTTACTCCTAAACTATATATAGTGCATGTAAAGCCATATGAAATTCGCTCGATTACCCTGTTTTCGTGCGTGTTTATTGTCTATACGGCGTTAAATACGCTTCCGGTGAACAAAATGTATGATTTTCATACACCTATCACGGCCGAGCTTGACGATGACAGTGAAATAACGTGAAATCTCGCGAGGGTTTGCCGATTGTAGGCAGTATCAGTCAACATGTCTGACAACTGTGCGTTTAATTGACCTTAACTATGTTTATTATTGAAAACTAAATAAGAAGAATGAAAAATGATTTTTTTTTTTAATTGTGTTATTTTATATCATGGTCCAGTGATATAACGCATCATTACCTGGAATTGCTGCCCTTACCCAAAGACAATAACTACCGGGTACTTTCGATAGCATATCTCTTTCTTCAACATATAATACTGCGATAAGATTTGCACTTAATCTACTTAACCAAGGCCTTAATCCGTATTTTGAAAGATAGCAATTTGTAACACTGGATTCAAATGACTGCCCAAAGATTGAGTTCATACGTTTAAACAACAAAACCGCCTTGGTAGATAAAATATACTCACAGAAAAATGGGTAACAACAACAAAAACAGAAGCAAAGTAAGGTCCTTAATAAAGTTTAATAATCATGCGTAACGGTTTCATCGTAAGCGTGAAAGCAGTCTTTGTAATCCTTGTATTTTTCCACCATCTTGCGGCTGAGGGCAGGGAGGACAAGGGCATCTGAAACACCGTCGTGGGCAAAATGCTGAATGTAAGAGCCGAGTTCAAAGATGGTGTTCTCCTCGCCAACGATCATACGGTCAGCCATGTCGTGCATCAGCTGTAATGGAAAACCGCTAATTCAGATTTTGGAAGATACCCCATGTTTTTCACGAGTTTTCCGATTGTTTACTTTTTTTTAGATTTGTGTGTTTGATTTGGCTTTCACGTAGTATTTAGACAAAGGCTGTTATAGTTATATAAACTGCATGTCAGTCCAATGGGCGAACTAATCTATCATCAACTTAACTCAGGGGTATAAATAAAGTCAATGCAGGACAATCGCAGGACACAAAACGTGACGTTACAGAAATCGACTTTCTGAATCTTCTTAGCTTAGGGGCGGAATCCACAAACCAGTTTAAACTTGAGTCAAAACATTTAAAGGCACTTACATTTTTTAAATCTTTTTTTTTACATTTTTACCCACAAATTACTGGTCTATAAAGAAAAAGGTATCAATTATCAATTAACTTAAGACAAGATCCAAAGTTTTGAAATTAATATTCTCAAATGATTCAGAAAAAGCTTTGTGGGATCGGCTCAGGGATTTGGAAACTCTCGATAAACCCACAAATTGTAAATATGGCTGACGGAAAAATTTGTTAAACCAAGAAAATCGATTTATTTTTGTTTTGTGCTTGTTCAGTGTAATATTTTGAACATTTTATGAAAAGCGGTCGCATAGGGTTGCGGGAAATGCACCGCGTAGGTCTTGAGAAAAATTTTACAATGAGACCGAGCGTAAAAGTTTAACATGCGTATAAACTTGAGATAAATTTACAACAACAGTTGCTGGTTGAAGAACTGTGAATTGAAATAACGTAACTAGCACAGGAAGATGCGAGAACACTTACATCGGGATCATGGTTGTTCTGTGCGCATGTGTGAGTAGAGATGATGTGATTCAGGATGTTCTTTTCAATCTCCAGAGCTTGTTTGATGACGTCAGCAGGATGAGACCAATCAGAGACTGGGGGAGCCTAGGTTTGAGGTAAAATATTACAATGGTGACAAAGGATTCTCAGATATATCCAAAAATGTATACAAAGTAAAATAACGAAGAAAATTAAAATAAAGGGAAAAGAATAGTGTTAACATTGAAATATTACCTGAAAACATTTGAGGTCCTACTTATGGCACAACTCATGACAGCAAAATATATATATACAAAAAACGTAAAAAAAAAACTTGTAATCGGTTTAATAAATTTAGTTGTACCGAACCTAAGACGAAGTGCAAATAGAAATTACATCACTAGTTTGATAAATGTGATATTCTGGATCACGATGTTCATATCCTGTTTATCCCATATTTCATTTAGTTGACGAATGTGTAACTTAACTAACTTTGCTCACGGAATCCAGTTTTAGTTTGTTTGCAAATGAGATACGTACAAACCTTGGTAGACAGACGTGATAGGTCACATTAAGGCTAACCACGTTCATACCTGTCGCCAGACATATAGTTCGTAATATTCACGATGAAATGAAACAAATTTTAAGCCATGCTATTAATTTATTTATAAGCATTTTTGTTAGTGGACGAATCAAGTCAATATACTAGATATTTGACCAAGTTTTCTTCAATGTCATGAATTTGTTTTTCATTTTGTGTGCAAGTCAATATACTAGATGCACACAAAATGAAAAACAAATTCATGACATTGAAGAAAACTTGGTCAAAAATCTGCAATGCGATCATGTAAACTCGACTGCAATAGATTTAGGCCTCGCCAGTTTGGGTTTCTTTGCAACACAATCAATGCATTTCTTCTGGGTCTGAGGCTGTGCGCCCTCCATCTATTTTAACATAAGCTTTTGACACAGCTAGAATACCCGACACATTTTGTTCACAAAAAAGGAGAAGATTATTGTACAGTTGAAGCTTTACACATCACATTTGCCAGATTTTCAACGAAAGCTTGAGAAACAAGTTTAGGCAAATCACACGTGACGTAGAACTCTTCGAATGCAGCTTGATTGGCTGGTTTTTCTTAGCCAATCAAAATTAATGTTCAGTAGCGTCACTGGATGGTATAACTTTTGGTTATGTGTCGCTCATCTTCTTTAACTCACAATGAACCAAATATGTAAGTACTTACAGGGATAATGCCATATGAAATCTCAACACCGCGATGACTCAAATAATTTCTCAAGTGTTTGACGTCATTCATCTTTTCCCGGGCGTGTACGTTAAACATCATAGCCATTCCTGCGTAATCACTATCATACTGACTGAAGTGAGCGGTCTGCAATACAAAATACATACAAATGACTTAAAAACATATCATGATTTCATTTGTCGTTATAAATAGCCAATGGCTAATGTTTTGTTAAAATATGTTATTTTATATTAAGTTTGCTTAGATATGAATTTATTTAGGCTTAAATTAAAGAACCCAGCAAAGTAAATAAACACAATCATGAAATCGTTTTGTGTTGTTTAGAAAGAGTCATTAAAACTATTTTCTGGTGGAGTGGGGGATAGGGAATTCATGATTGACTCAACAATTCGGTTTATTGATAAAAACATCAAAAGGGGAAATTTGACAAGAAGCAGAAAGGAATATCGCCTCTTGACGAAAACATATACAGAAATATGACATCATGACAGTTCAGAAAAATAAACATTTGAAAATTCGTTTCAACTGTCATGTTGTCATGTTTCTGAATGTATATATACCTTACTGATTCTTTTCCAAATACTACTGATGATGGTTAATAAACCGAAACTTTGAGCCAATCAGGAATTCACAATCTATTTTGGGATTTTTTTCCATGTTTCATTTAACTAAAACTTCTCAGTGGTAGTCATAAGATTTAAAGAAAAGAGCACAGACCTTTGCTACATATTGGTATGTGGCTGCCAGGTTAAGTTGAATCAGCTCATTCACGGCTTTCTGGCAGTCTTCATGAAAATTAACCTTGATGAGATTCTCACTCTCCTCGGCTGGAAGGTAAAATATGTATACCGTTGTTGAGTTGGAGAAGATGAGGTGGACGGTGAAATAGCACCCGTTACAAAACAAATGCTCACATAACTTAGTCAACTTTAGGTATATTAGGGAAGTTTCTCGGTGGCCACGGAGAAAATGGGATAGTTGTTTCCTGTTCCCAAAATACATCTGCGATGCAAAGTCGTTATATAATTTAAATACCGTTGAGTACGGCTTAAAATGAATAAATAAATAAATAAATAATGGATTAACAAATCTGCAGGTTTTTGTCTGGCCAACAGTATCAATTGACTTACAGGAAAACGCAGAAGATAAGTTGAATAAATAAATAAACAAATAATGGATTAACAAATCTGCAGGTTTTTGTCTGGCCAACATTATCAATTGACTTACAGGAAAACGCAGAAGATAAGTTGAATAAATAAATAAATAAATAATGGATTAACAAATCTGCAGGTTTTTGTCTGGCCAATATTATCAATTGACTTACAGGAAGACGCAGAAGATAAGTTGAATAAACTAAACAAATAATGGATTAACAAATCTGCAGGTTTTTGTCTGGCCAACATTATCAATTGACTTAAAGGAAAACGCAGAAGATAAGTTGAATAAATAAATAAACAACTAATGGATTAACAAATCTGCAGGTTTTTGTCTGGCCAACATTATCAATTGACTTACAGGAAAACGCAGAAGATAAGTTGAATAAATAAATAAACAAATAATGGATTAACAAATCTGCAGGTTTTTGTCTGGCCAACATTATCAATTGACTTACAGGAAAACGCAGAA
>JAVFBZ010155443.1:0-18583 GCA_032466195.1 Katharina tunicata
ACACCAACAGAACAATTGTTTTTCTTGAGGCCCAATGTAACACCAACAGAACATTGTTTTTGTGAGGCCCAACGTAACACCAACAGAACAATTGTTTTTCGTAAGGCCCAATGTAACACCAACAGAACATTGTTTTTGTGAGGCCCAATGTAACACCAACAGAAGAATTGCTTTTTTGTGAGGCCCAATGTAACACCAACAGAACAATTGTTTATTGTGAGGCCCAATGTAACACCAAAAGAACAATTGTTTTTTGTGAGGCCCAATGTAACACCAACAGAACAATTGTTTTTTGTGAGGCCCAATGTAACACCAAAAGAACATTGTTTTTTTGTAATGCTCAATGTAACACCAACAGAACATTGTTTTTTGTGGGGCCTAATGTAACACCAACAGAATAAAGATATGTCAAATGTCCTGTAACAATACACGTTTATGTAATCTAGCCAAAAGACAGGTTTGCTTCTTAATTTCTTTAAACGGATAAAAGTAAAGTTTTATCGTCAGCAGGAAAGATAATTACTTAAGTGCATCATCTGATGTTTTTTTTTTACTTTCCTGTCCTTACGTCGTCAGCAATTATGAAATGACATGGATTACCCAACAAAACCGCACTTTGATGTTAACAGACAGCCTCTCGCCAAATCCCTCGTAAATATCTCCTAAGGAAACTAATTTTGACAGCTCGTCTATAATCGGTCAGACATTTGTGTAAGATTATTGCAAAGGAGATAAGACAATGTCTTCACGACCCAAGATGAAATAACAATACTTTATCATCGGTATGTGTCTTTCAGACAGTGAGTCTGACTGCCCCAGAGGTTACCAGTATTTTATTACATTCTAGCTGTCAAGAAAAGTCAACAGTATGTAATGAAGGTGGGACGTTACATAATATTCTGGTAAAAATAGCTTCTTTAAAACTCGTGTTGAAGGAAAATGAGGTTGCCTTGGAGAAATTTGACAGAAAAAATTATCAGATTTCATGTCAAAGTAAAGAGTAAACAGTGATGAAATTCCAACTACTCTTAGATTGTAAGTGTTGTCCGTTGTATGGACAATTCAAGAAACGTTGCTTCCACTGCTATGACTATGGTCTTCACAGAGAATGTTTGCGATATAGCAATATATGGTAATGAGTGGCCGCTCATAGCTCATTTATGATAATTGGAATATTAAAACATTATTTTATTTCGTTTGTCATTATTAATTACAAACTAATCTTCCGCGGAGATCAAACAAAAGTGTATATACATAGATGTGCAGGTAAATATAATGCATTGAAACAATGCAGTTAGAGAAAAATACATATATCTGTATAATTAAGAAAGATATAAAAATACACACATTCTCATACAAAATCTTCCCACATTCAGACACCTACATGCACGTTCATTTCAATAGCAGAAATTGAAGGAATCATAGAATAAACCCTCTAAAACCACCTATTTCCTTAAGATACCTGAAGGAGACAGCCTTGAACCTACGTATAACTAATAACAATAATCTGTCTTTAAAAAGTCACACTTGTGAAAGAGTCATTTCGTAAGTTAGTACGAATATATTAGTTAGTACGTGTATATTTTACACGAAAACCCAATGGAGATCGCAACAAATCCTTCGCTTCGGATAAATCGGTAATGGGGTTAATATTAAAGTCATGGCCTAGGGATGTTCCTGTACTATCTCACATATGATAATAACACCCACAGGCCAAATAAATATACAACTATCTACATTGCAATGTAGATTGATAACGAAATCTTCCTGGATAGATTGTGGCTATATTTGGAGCAAATATGAAAACAGAATACCCTGATATGGCCCTGGGGTATCTGAGACGGTAGGTATGTAAACATTAGGGACACAGGCAATATTAAATAAATTCAAACAATACCCAAATGAATAAGCTGGTACCTAATCTGGAAAACGTGGTGCCATATTTACAAAAAGGAAACTATAGGCCTACCCCAAAGGGAGAAGACCTGATATTTCACTAGATTTACCAAATAATCAGATATAGCAGGGCAGTATAAAGTATTACAACATATTAACAATTAACAACATAATTCACTCGGAAAGAAAAATTACCCTGATAAGCGAAAGGTTACTATCAAACGCATCAAGGAGAAGTTCGATCAGGAGACACGGAATATCATTCGGAGTCCTTGTCTATGAGTATCAACTCTTATGTCTTTCCCCGCCTGGAATAAACCCTATAATCATCCAGAATGTTCACTTTCAAATTTGAATGAACAAAATGAGATCTTACAACAAGTGCCTTTCAATTACGAAGAGCTGTCAAATTTAGGACGGAAGGGAATTGTTCTTTGTGATGATGACGCCGTGCTCAAGGGTATTTCACTTATATGACGGCGGTGTATTCTAACAGTAGACAGCGACACAACACAACCATAAACTGTGGAGTTACTTTACCGTTTTCGCTGTTGGAAAGATAATGATCCTCCAGTGCGAAGTATGACAGCATGAATGTAATCTAGAAGCACACTGCCCTTAGCCTTGACAACACCATGACATAGAATTTTTTGTCACGTTTCCAGTTTTCTGCACTCCATAAACAAGCAGGTTTTTTTTAAGTCAAGGTCACCTGGCCCCATTAACTGTACAATAAAGCGGACACCAATTATCCGTCTCCACAGAATAACTGTCGTACCTGAGGCAATCTTATAATTATCTACTTGAAAAATCAAATTCTAATTTAAGGTCAATATTGATAAAATCAGTCTCTAATGATGTGGCATTCATCTTCCTATATATATTTGTATAACCGTCAAATACTGGTTTTCTATACATCAATAAAAACTTTTGATGTTGCTGGTAAAAAAACAGAATGAAAAAAATAAGTCTGTCAAGCCCGTTTCTTCACAAACAACAGGAACCTAAAGAATGACACACTGAAAGTCTTACACCCCCAATCAACAGGTGATGTAGAACTGATACTACTGGTGCTATAAGTAAAACAATGGCTGTTTAATGGCATAGTGAATGCTCAAGATTAATGTAAGACAGATTTAAAGTCATTCTTGGAACTACTGTGTTCTTTGCGAAGTTTACAGTTGGATAAAACTATATATGTTTAGGATGTTTTGCATCCTATGTTTGTACTGTGTTGTCATTTGGACTGGCGGGCAATCATTTGAGTGAAATAACATTCATACTGGCATCGACCCTCAATCAAAGAAATAATCCAGCATTGTTAGACGAATACACTTAAACTGCAGACATTTAGCATCTCTTTTCCAGCAATAGATATCAATTCATCAACCTGATTTCTTTCTGTTCAAGTTGAACGATCTTCAGCAATCCATTGACTAATAATGCGAGTTTATAGCTGCAAATACTAGAAAAAGAAACATACAAAGTTGTCATCTTCCGCACCACTTAGTCTCGGATTTGCGTATCAGTTCCTTTGTTGCGTGGTTTGCTATATTAAAGTAGTTGAACGTCAATTATGCCAGATATTAAAATCAACGACGATAACCATAAAATTAGCCAATACATAGATTTAAGTAGTGTAGAATTTCACCGTTTATGGTGGCTTAAGTTAGACAATGGTCTTTTTATGGCGCAGTAAATTACAAAGGCTTATCTGCGGTGATGTCAACGTTTGCAGAATAACCCTTTCCGGGTTAGTCTATTCGATATAATGTGTTTTCAGAACAGTTTAATTTTGGATTGATAACGTATCCGAAGCCTCAATAAAAAGTAGGTCACTTATGGGGAATGACTATTTATACCCAGTTGTAAACATTTCTAAACGGAGTCGTAACAATTCTAGAGCCAAATTTCAGGCTTTCGTAAACTTGAAATTTGAATGAAAGTTATGAAATTTGTTGCTTTTCCTTTTTAAATTTAACATTTAGCGTCGATAGGATTTAATTTCTTACAAACCCAAATGCGTCGTTACTTTAAATTTTGCCTAAAATAGGGGTTTAAAATTGGAACCTTTCTTCACGTCCTAGTAAATTACTAAACTTGCCGTCCTGGGAAGAGATATTCATTTGGAAAACTAATTTTTTTTACATAAACATTTTCCGACAGCTGGCTCTGTGGGCCTTTCTAGAGCATCCATCATACATACATCTATGTTATCCCCTTACGATTCGTAGGTAAAACTCTAAACGATGTGATTAATAATATTGCAAATTTTCAAAACTGAGGGAATTATTGATTATGGTAAAACGATTTTTTTCATAAAATATGTGTCACCGGGTGAAATATAGTTTAGACACATGTATCACAAAAGGGTTGCTGCTGAGAATTAGTTTGATGATTTCCTGGCCATGTGCACAATATTAAAGACGTCTGGTATTTGTGACAAGCTTAATCATTGTGTTATCACTTTGCACATAAATCATTATTTGGCAATAATTGACCCATTGTCCCTTTTGTAAACAAGAGTAAATCATCACTCTGTTAATCCATTACCACACAATCGAATACAAGGCGTCTCTGTAGTGTCAGGATCTGTCTGGTCGAAAAGATATGCTGGAGTTTGTTTGTTTGATTGGGGTTTAGTGGTTATTTCACTCATATTATGGCGTGCCAGCCGAACATGTCAAGGGAACCATGCATCCTCGAGGACACTGGATTAAGAGAAAGACGACAGGGCTCAAAACAAAACACCTCACAGCAAACCGGATTCATTAACTCCCTTAGACCAGGGAGCAACAGGGCACAGGAATCTCCCGTTCACCACCCGCTCGATAATACGGACGTCAAATGTAGTGACATACTTAAACATGTTGTTAAGTACACCGATTTCCCCCACAACGGTCTCACCTTCAATTCTGAACAAAGAGCATTGTTTGATTGATTGGGATTAGTTCACTTATATGACAGTGTGCCAGCCAAATAGATGAATAAAAACACTCTAAACGACACTAGGTACATATGATAGAATACACCACCATATAATCACAGTACGTAAAGTAGGACAACGCAACCACTCGGTTTTTTCGATGCCCCATAACCCAGAGAACACCCAGGTACACGAGGCTTCCATCCAACCACTTGCAAACAAAGAGCTTTTGTTATATTTTTCTTTCATATTAAATTCAGGAAGGTAGTCTATTTTCTAAATTGATGATGTCCATATAATGAGCTTATGTTCTTTACACTTCATCTTTCCAAAATTCCATTCAATATATATCAGAATGTCCGCTGTAATACTGATACCTTCAATCCTTGATAAACCTTTAAAAAACTAAATTTACACTTATGCCAACATTAAAAATTGAATCAAACATCTTTCGTATGGTACTGTCGTATATACAAATTAGATAGTCTTCATTTAGAGTAGGCCTTGAGAAAAGAGCCAGCCACAGCTGTTGAGATTCGTGTAAGTCATATTGGCGTCAACATTCACAAATTGGGGAAGATAAAGTCTTCATTACATTTTTCCTGAAGGAGCTGTAAAAGAACAACCGTAATTTATTTACCACTAGAGGTCTCCAGAAAGACTACTTAAACTCTTTATCCAATTTGAACGTGTAACAGATGACTGGGCAGGTTAAGTACACGAAAGACGTCTAAGCCCATTTCCTTTTGAAAATAAGTACCACTAGCCGGTTTTTATCTCATTTAAGTCAGAGTGCGATTGTGTGCGATGAATTCGCAGATAAAAAAAATTGTCAAACCAGTTTTTGTACATCTTTAAACAAGTCCTTTAATGGAATACATCTAAAATCGAAGGTCATTTGCGAATATTACTTGAGAACTGACCAGAGTAACATTCAGTATAATACCATAGTAAACTAATTATTGTTCACTGTTAGACTTATGTATTTTGTCTTTCCTTTGATTACTGGAATAAAAAGTTTTTAAAAATAGTTAACATACTAAAAGGGGTAATTTAGGAATTCACTAGGTTAACTTTTAACCAATCAATAACCTGATAGCTGGGATGTTCTCTGTATGGACTCGGCCAGCCGATTCAATTTACCTCCGTTTATAAACATCAGCATACCAGACCAAGGAGTGATATCCGGGTAGGAAATGAGCTGACAGAAACCATTTGTCAGCGTCAGTAGATTACCAGAAGTGGATATTACTCTATTACACGCGTTACTGTTGTTATGACCCAGGAATTCTTATCACACCCTTGAGAAAGAAGATGAACCAAAAACACTTCTTATATAGCCACGAAGGTGAGAAAGGTAATACGATTTATAAGCCAAAACGGGATTGCTGTCCTACGCAATAGTACATCCTAGAGCAGCCACATACATGATAGCAAAATGTGTTATAAAGGATTTTGCACAGAAAAAAAATATTCATCCGAATAGGTCGTGTTATCAATAATCAGGCAGTCTCCCTTTTTTGGACATGTGCTTTTTGTCAAAACATTACACTCTGACAGCTCTTATTTTAGGGAAAAGCAAGCCTATTTTTGTGTTTTTTGGTAATTCAAATAAAAGAACGAAAGTGAAAATTTTGGTTTATTGATTGGTGTTTAACGCCACATCTCTGATTATCAAAGATCCCGTTAGTGATATATGTACAAGTTTGGTTAAGAGTATACTTATGTTGTAACTCAATTTGATGAACGGCCATACATAATGTATTGCACACAAGTGAATAGGTGATGGAAGTTTTAAATATAAATAAACTACTTAATAGTTGAGATTTGTAATCATTTCTTGAAAACGGTCTTAGATACTACCAATATACCCAGAAGTTGAACATACATCAAAGTTATACTTTCATTACTTTGCCAGCTCCAAATCGCCGCTTAACAAAGTTAAAATAAAGTCAATTTAAATTGTCAATACACAACCTTACGACAACATTTATTATCTTTAATGGAAACTATGTGTACAACAATTTGCTAAGAAAGGCATCTTAATACATTCGGGAATTATAAAAACAAAGTGCGATATTTAATAAGGTCCATACCTGTTTTATCAATCATTTGAGATTGTCCATGACTCCTTTATTTTAATCTTTCTTGTCCTTTTTTTTTCATTTTGGTTTCGCTCTTTACTTAATGTTATTTCACCTCATTGCATCAAGAGTGAAGAAAACCAATTCGGCTTCTTGTGCTCAATTGTATTGGCAGCAACCACCTACCGATATAACGTGTGAAACATGCGCGTGCTATTAGTAAAGTATTTTAAACAAATATTAATCGGTCACCAAAATGCCATTCATTGTTTTAATTAGTTGAAGGAACGCATATTTGGTGATCGGAATTTTGGTATTGTTTGTTCATGTATTTATACAAATCCAATATGTTTGATTGAAAGGTCTTCCTAATGTTCCTAATATGGCTTAGTGTCCACACGCATGCGTTAGTAACTTTTGTAGCCCTCATACAAGGATTCCGGCAGGGCTACATCGATGTGTCATTACATTTAATTTCCACCCGAATACACATGTATAATGTGATACTCATGTGCAGAGCCACTGGCAAGAAAAACCTAAATCCAGCCAACAGTTTATCATAAGTTTGTCTACTTACTGGAACGAATAAATGCCGAGATTGAATCATGGCGATCGCAACATCGCTTTGGACGCCTTGAAGCTAGAGACTCCCAGTCAGCAATGGTACGTCATTCCCATCGAGAATCAAAACTCGTTCATGGGATCTGCATACCCATCTTAACTCAAAACGAGACTGAGAGGTTGTACATCACTACAATGAAAGACACCCGGGTATTTCATTTAGAACATAGATGTGTCACTGGCACTGAGACTGTAGGCTATAGATCTGGTTTGAGTAGTGTGTCAGGCCAATTAATCTGGAACCGTCTGCCAGGGTTGGCAATTCGACCGAGACGATCAGTTGTTCTTGGGTTAAGAGGTCAACGTGTCCTATCGGACAAGAATTTGTTGATATAGACTCTACACCGGCGTTGAATAAGTTCAGAGATGAACCACGGTTTATTCCTGAACGCGGTGATGAAGAACAACATCACTACCAACGTCCAACTGAACGCTTTGCTCTAAATTGCGTTCAACAGGTAGACAGACTTTGTGGTGGAAGTGTGATGATGTTGGGCAATAGGCCAATATGACAACAACATGACAGACTTCTGAGGCCTCGTGTGCACATGTTTCCCGCCTGATTGTGGGGTTCAAGATTGACCTAAAAAGTACTAATCCTGACTTGCAATTATGTGCAATGTGCATTATTTGACACAATCAGTTTTAGTAGGTCATTTTCAAAATGTCTATACTCGGCCTCTAGCGATCTGTATTGTCCTCTGCATACATACATGTACACGTAGGTTGATTGATTGATTCGAGTTTAACGCCGTGCTCAAGGGTATTTCACATATGACGGCGCTGTATTCCAAAAGTAGACAGCAACTCTAACACAACCATAAAATGTGTAGCCGCTTCAATGTTAACGCTGTTGGAAAGATAATGTTCCCCCAGTGCTGAGTATGACAGCATGAATATAATCTTGAAACATACTGCCCTTAGCCAGAGGGCCATCATACATAGGAGATCTCGCGAGACCTGATTGCACTTATGTCTGACTTGGTGCTGGTTGAGGGGAATCTGAGGCCACATATATCTAATGTGTCCCTGTTGACTTCCTTCAAAACGCAATGATCTGCCATGGCCCTCCAGTTCGCCAGATCTTAACCCGATATAACATCTGTTGGATGAGCTGGATATACGTGTGCGCCAACGTCAGCGTACGCTAGAGAAGCTTGAAGAACTAACGTGTTGTAGGAGGAATGTAACGGAATTCAAAGTGAAAGAATCCACAGGATGAGTTTGTTCTATGGGGGAGTACAGTAATGATAGCAGTACTCGGAACGTCCCCTTGTAGAACGTAATTTTTGACAGAACAGTGTGTACTGTAATTGTGTGCACAACATATGTGACATTTGATCACTAAACTATAGGCCAGCTAACCAAGGACAATCGTTAACAGTTCGGTTTATTTAAATTAAGGCGCCAATCATTCTCGAAGTCAATCGATACTAAGCTTCACTAATCAGTGACTGGTTGCAGGCAGATGTGACCAAATCTGATACAAATCAGTTGACCGCAAGCAAGTGAAGTTTTAGTCATCTCAAAGGTAATCAGGACATTAGATTATTATCACGTTTTCTGCCTCAAGTATGAATGTACTTTTGACCAGGAAATGAGCTATCCCTTCCCCCTAATCCCCCAATTGAATATTCCCAGTTTGAAAATTAAGCTTGAAAGTAGCGAAAAATCTTTAGTTAAATATATAACGATATAGCTTACACGATAATGTCATTTTGGCGTAAATCCCCAATCAATGAAACGATACATCATACATGTTCAGGTGAATAGACAGATATGCCTGTTCTTAAAAGATAACGTTTGTATTATCTTTACCTGCAATAAATCTCAGTTCATTAATATAAGTCCCCTCGTTTCAAGCTGACCCAATCTTAAGCTAACTATTTAATGTTATTGACTAATAATGCTAGTTCGTGGTTGCAGATAACAAAGAAATAAGGAGGATACAAAGCTGGAGAGAACAAATACGGGAATTAAGTAGAAAGGAAGATGATAGCAAAGAAATATGGAGAATACAAAGCTGTCATCTTCCTTTCTACTTAATTCCCGGATTTGGTCCCTTTGTTATGAAGTATGGTACTTCAAATGTAATTAAACGTTAAATATCCCAGACATAACAGCCAAAGACCTTTGGTTTATTGGCAATAAGCAGAAGATTGGGAGGTACCTTGTTTGAGGAATGAGAAGTAGTGTATAATTCTGCTGTGTATGATAGTACAAGTAAAGGTATAACCTTATTATGGCATTCTAATTAATTAAGGCTTATCTGCAATTATGTCAACGTTTGCAGAATTAACCTTTCTGTGTTAGCCCCGTGGACATACTTTCTTATCATAACCGTCAACAAGCAATTTCTCAATGTTTTTCCAGATAAGTCATCCAATGTTTAACCCATAATTAAGTGTAGGTCACTTCCAGGCAAGGAGGGGAATGAATATTTTTAGCCGGTTTTAAAATAATAAATACTGGAAATAGGGATATCTGGGTGCAAAAAATATCTGCTTTGTAAAGTGGGCCAAATTTCAGGTTTCCGGAAACTTGAAATGTTATTTGAACGTATAAGATTTGTTACCTTTCGCCTTGAAAAGGGGAGGGGTCAGCTGGAACCTTATTTACGTCCTAGTATATTGTTAAACTGTGACTGTGATCCGAACGCTTGCCCTAGAGTCATTCTAGAACAGTCCTCAACACATCTATGTTATCCCCTACCATTAGTGGGTGAAACTTTGAAAGGTGTAATTAATTATATTAAAACTAATTTGAAAATAGTCGAATAATTTATTGTGGTAAGTAAAACGTTTTCGGAAAATATGCCTGTTGTGTTATCGGGTCAAATAATGTTTAGGTATATGTATCACGTAAGGGTTGTTGCTGAGAATTAGTTTGTGCAAATACCAGTCACCTGCACAGTATCAAACAGTTTACAAGAATAAACTATCCCATCACCACACAATCTAATAGGCCATGTATGCCTCTTTCGCTTCTCCTTGACTTCCGCGTACAACCTTGAAAGACGCATGTTTTGAATAGCTTACTTGCAGGATGGTATTTTCGTTTGCTTTGGACACAGTCATATGACTGTGCGGGACAATTTTCATACCTTTAACTTCAAACGGTGAATGCTAAGCAAAGACACGACTCAAAACAAGACCCAACAACAAATCGGCTTCTCGATGCCCCTTAGCCCGGAGAGCACCAGGGCACAAGAGGCTCTGTGCTATATGTGAATAATTCATTTAGCGACAGAACCCCCGGAGGGCACCTACACTAAATTGAAAATTTACTATTTACCGTCGAATTTCGACGCTAAAATAACAAAAAAATCTGTTCGCGCTGCAGGCATACATGTACGCTTAATGAAATTGTTTCATTTAACGTCATTTTTTCCCATTAAATTGTTTCTGTCCAAAATTTACACTCTGAGAGCTCATATTTTAGGGGAAACTAGTTTTTCAGTTGTTTTAATAAATGTAAGAAAGACACAATTTGGGGAATATTCTTGAGAAAATATTGGGCCAAAAGGAATCAATTGTTTTTCCCATTGCACATCGTAAATAATTTGATAAGTTATATCATATAATTAACTATGTTGTTAACAAAGATTCGTGGAAGCAATATGGAAGAAGATTCAGAGGTTAATTGCTTTTTGACAAAGCATTAATTATTCATCTCTTGTTAGTTTTTTTTATTTTTAACATCCACTTTTATCTTCTCGAATTTAATTGAGCTGTTTGTCTGCTACAGAGAGAATGCAATAAAGACTGGACATTAATATTTTGTCTTGCTCCATTTAATAATGATGCTATTTAAGAAAGAGAATTTGATTTACAATTTATTCTATAAAGCATCACGCATATCGATTATGGCATCGTAAAATGTATTCCAAAGAGTCTAACCTTAGATTTTATGTTAGCAAATAAATATGGAGTAAGTGATTTCTCGTGGCGATCAAAGTATAACAGGAAAGTTAGGAAAAGGTCAAAATGTTTAAAACAGTATTCAGCCTATTAAATTAAGCATAAAACTGTTGACTTCAAGAAGAATATTGAGGTATGCCTTAACATGTTCCCAATAAATGCAATAATTTTATCCTGTGATAAATGACCTTTCGTTGGTAAAGATGACACATTTATTTTTAAATGTCTTATAAAAGAAATTCAATCAATCATTTTTCGCAATATTTTTCGAAAAATCGAGAAGATGCCGTATGCATTTTGTGTAAGATTTTTCAATGAACAAAGTAGTCATTTGTCACAAAAAAAGAGTCTAAAAGGGTTCACTACTGCACCAGATAAACTCCTTTACTTTGAACTCATTTGAATACGCCCTATAGAGAGAAAGATAGAGTAAATTCAGATAATCTTCTTTTTTTTTAATCTTTGCCGTCTTGTTCTACCATTACTTTCTGGTTAAAACATTAGCTGTTGTCGATTAACTTTGCCTCAGCTTTATTGCCGATGTAATTTAATGTTGTGTTTATATACAAAGCCCACCCATTGTTGCTAGTTTGTGAGAGAGTATGTGCAGTTTTTCACTTTACGGACCGAAGGGGGTAAAGAAATACGTTATATGTCACTAGCAACAGACAATGGCAAGGTACAAGGAAAGCACAGTTGCCGTATAATGACGGAATAAGAAAAAGTCTTCATATTAACAGCACAGGACCTCAATCACTCCACATATTAAATTTCAGTCCCTATAGTCTAAATGCATTGAAAGTAAAAAATCAAGGCCAACCTTGGGTAACGTGAACAATTAGAAACCCTGGACAAAGGAATCTTGCAATAATGCTTATTTAGGTATCAAAAAGGCATTAATTTGCGAACAGAGGACTCTTGTATACAAGAAGAAGTGGAAATGTCAACTCTGTTTATACAATTAATGACGATGAGAATAATGTACTTGTTAGACATGAGAAACACTTACCCACTGACCAAAGGTTTAGTTAAAGATTGTTCTAACTATCAAAGAAGCTTATACAATTTACTTTTTTCAGAAGTGGTAGACAATGCCAGGAGCCCGGTGGAAAAGTTATTTTTTCCCCTCCGAATAACTCACCTAACACTAGCATTTTTACCCAACGAAACGTCTATCTGGGACGATAGTGTATACATTCACCTCAAACCCCAAGCCTTCACAATTCTTCAGGGCCTTCGCGTAAAAAAAACTTTTCTCTGTGCAGGGTTGTATAAATCAATTATCTGTCTTTGATTAATGTATATAGGGACAGATATTGTATGTTGAATATGTATAAAGATACTAAGTTAATCACAGATTAATACTTTTAGCGTAAGGCTTATTTGAATGTTTTCTGAAACAAAACAATGCCTGCATCGTACATTTTGATAAAGCTTACCCAACTACCAAAAAAATGACAGTTGAAAAGCTAAGTTAAGTGAGGTACATATAATAAACTTTTTAAATTGATCTAATCTCTATTTGATGCAGTAGTACTATAGAATCCGTCAATTCAGTCAATGCTAATGTTGTGAAATAGGCGTTTATTTCTGCGTTCAAATTTTCCAGAATACTTTATCTGTCCAATAATTGGACTGCAGGTAATCTGATTTAACCGACAAGGCAGTACATTTCTTCCACACTTTTTTAAATTGACTTTGGTTGAATTTCTCAAATTGGTCTTGGGTCGACCCTTGCGTCAAATTCGCAATCTATCAATGTAAATCGCAACTTTGTTATTTGGCAGATAATTTTTTGCTGCACGTCTATTTTTAGATTTGCCTCAGGTGACTTCGTCCAAGAAGCTACTGGTGACTTACATAATCATGTTACCGCAAGAGACAAATGAACCATATGTATCATAAATCCACCCACTCCGCCCTCATCTTGCCATCTCTAAAACAACTCTCCTATAGCCTTGGTCTAAATATCGACATGCTGTACAGTCAGAATAACATCCAAAGTTCTTCCTAAAAGACAATATTGGTCGACAAAACTCTGACAACGATTTACATCCAAAGTTATTCTCATTGCTACCACAATGGATCTTTGTGAAAACCCCACAGAATAAACATAGTGCCAGAGTAACACAATAATACAAATCAGTGTTATCTTAAGGTCGTGTTTCTTTTTCAGCAACATGGCCGACAAGGGACAGCATACTGTTTAACGGGGCACTTAAAAGCATTTCACTGACGTTCTGCATGCATGCATGACATTGGAGCATCAATGTATGGTTGTAACACCTTACAATAGTGGGAGAGATTACAAAGTAAAATCAGATAATCAAAAAGCAGTTTTATGTTACTTCCACACCACATTTTGTACCCTGGAAACACTATTCCCAGCGTGTTGGTCAGATATAAAACAAATAGATTATTGTATTGTCGAGTAATCGCAATAAAACTCTTGGTTAGCGAAGTTGCACCAATCCAGGACGTACACTATATTTATAATCATGCCATTAAAATACATATGTACATCCGCTGCTCACTGTCCAACATTAAAATTGCAAAACCCTTAATACATTTTCGAATTTTTAGTGTACTTTTTGTTTTGAAAATGTAATATTCGCCAGTGAGCAGCTGATGTACAGATGTATTTTGATGGTATATACACGAGTATGTATATTCTTGTCTTTGCTGTAACTGTTGAAGTTGTGTACACAATTATATGTCTCACCTTTTTATGGCACTGCTGAGTACACAACTTTATGAGACTCCATATAACAGAATGTCCTTGGAAAAGAGTTATCCACTGCTGTTGAGACTCGGTCCACATTCAGAAATTGGGGAATATGAGTCTTCGTTACACATTTCCTGAAGGACCTGTAAAAGTACAATCGTAATTTATTTACCACCAAAGAGCTCCAGAAAGACTACTTAAACTCTTTATCCATTTTGAACGTGTAACAGATGATTGGATAGGTTTAGTACACGGAAGGCCTCTCAGTCCATTTCCGTTTTAAAATAAGTACCAATAGGCCAGAGTGGGATTCTGTGCGATGAATTCGTCAAACCATTATTTGCACCTCTTTAAAAAAATTCTTTAACGAAATTCATCTTACATCTTCTGTGAATATTACTTGAGAACCGACCAGAGTAACATTCAGTATAAAACCATAGTGAACCAATTGTTGTTCACTGTCAGACATGTATTTTAAATTCCCTTTGATTACTTGACTATTAAAAGCTAGTAAAAATAGTAAATATACAGGAAAGTGGTCATTTAGAAACTCACTAAGTAAACTTTTCACAGATCGATAACCTGATATCTTGGATGTTCTCTGCACGTTTTCGACATGCCGATTAAATGTACCACCATTTATCAACCTCAGCCTACCAGAGCAAGGAGTGAGTGATATCCGGGTAGGAAATGAGTGGACATAAATCTTTTGTCAGAAAATCAGCAGAACTGGATATTACTCAATTACACGCGTTACTGTTGTTATGACCCAGGAACTTCATAATTCCTATCACACCCTTGAGAAAGAAGATGAACCAAAAAAACTTCTTATATAGCGACAAAGATGATAAAGGTAATATGATTTATGAACCAAAACGGGATTGCTGTACTAAACAATAGTACATCCTAGAGCAGCCAAGGATTTTGCACAGAAAAAAGGTCTTCATCCGAATAGGCCGTATTGTGAATAATCAGACAAAGTCTCTCTTTTTTGGGGCATGAGATTTTTGTCAAAACCGTACACTCTAGCAGCTCATATTTTAGGGAAAAGCTTAGTTTTGTTTTATCCGTCATTTAAATAAAAGAAAGAAAGTGAAACATTTCGTTGATTGATTGGTGTTTAACGCCACATTCAGCGGTCTTTTAGCTACGCTGTGCAGAGAAAAAAATTTGAGAAAATTCTTGAGAGAATATTTTTCCAAAAAAGAAATGTATAGTTTTCTTTTTTTACATTCTGCATCAAGTTGAATTTGATCAGTTTATAATTTCTCTGATTATCAAATATTCTTGGAAGCGGTATAAAGGCAGAACAAATCATTAATTATTCATCTTTGTTAGTTTAAAAAAATTTAACAGCCACTCTTTTTTAGGTTACCAAATAAATAATGAGCAAATCCTTTCATGTGACTATCAAAGTATAACAGCACAGTTATGAAATAGCCCTAAATACTTAAAATCGGTGAAAATGAATGGCAGAGTTAATACTTACAGGAGAATACTGAGGTATGCCTTAACATGTATTTAAAAGTAAACCACAATGTTAGCAATAGTACATGGTATGCTCTATATCATTTGCATGTATCATAGATCAAAATACCAGTATCACAAAATGCCTTTGACCAAATTCTGATGCGTTTCCCGTTAGTGATATCTGTACAAGTTTGGTTAAGAGTATACTTATGTTGTAACTCAATTTGATGAACGGCCATACATAATGTATTGGACACAAGTGAAAAGGTGATGGAAGTTTTAAATATAAATAAGCAACAACTTCATAGTTGAGATTTGTAATCATTTCTTGAAAACGGTCTTAGATACTACCAATATACCCAGAAGTTGAACATACATCAACGTTATACTTTTTTACGTTGCCAGCTGCAAGTGGCCGCTTAACAAAGTTTAAAAACTGTAAAGTCAATTTTCTTTGTCATTTCACAGCCTAATAAATTTATTATCTTAAATAGACACTATGCGTACAACCATTTGCTAAGAAAGAAATCTTATTACATTCGGGAACTATTTTTAAAAAGTGTGATATTTAATGAAATATGTAGATGATGTGATATGTCATATCTGTGTAAGATCGAGTATTAAAAAAGCAAAAAGACAATCAAGAATCTCGCAGCGATAGTAAATGAGACAATTACATAAGGCAGATGAGCTTTCTAACACGGAAAATCTATCTCCCGTCATATTTCTCTACCAGGAAAGAAAGCCCATACTGAAATTGATTTCTTTTATCTTCAAAATCACAGCTTAATAATCTAAGACAGATTTCTACTATCCCAGAAAAATCTTGTATTAAAAGATGGTTTTCCACTCCCAGTCTAATCTCTAATCACAGGAGTGGTAACAGAAAATACATTTTTCTGGACGTGTCATTTTTTTGGGGGAGATCCTTTGCAAGAGTGAACATCAGACCTCTTCCGTAATAATTTATGTTGAAGTTTGATGTATGTTTGATGACAAATTAATCAATGACACATTAATCACCTAATAGCAGAGATTATGACAAATTAAAACGGAACATAGTTTTAAAAATACGAATGTTTTCAGATTAACAATGGAGAATCCATTACAGGGTCTCAAAGAATTGTGATTTATTGAGAATAAACTGACAACATTGTAGTTGGCCAAACTACAATTGGTTAATTTAAAAAAATCTAAAATTCTACGAAGAATTCCATCTCAAACATATACTCTTCAACGTAATTCTACGGTTTCTTGTCGACGTCAATCCAGCTTCGACTAATTGCAATACATCCTACTGCAGAGAAACTTGAAAACACAGCCACAAATCAGTGCACAGGCCATTGGCGGCCGATTTGAGCAATGGAATTCACATGGTATTATGGTACCAATCGATATGAGAGAAAGTATATGTTAAGCATAAAATTACCAGAAACACGATTCAAGGGGAACGTAGAATCGATAAGAGGTTGTATATGGTAGTTATGTCAGCGAATGATGGACTGTTTCAGAAATAATTCGCGGTTTTAATGTTTTCAGATGCTGACAAATCATAATTTTTCTCCATTTTCCCAAAGTTTATTGTGTTACAGTTCACAATTTACAGCTTATAATTTCACAGGGTCCGCTATTTGCAGTCATCTATCTGTGGATAAGGGGTCTGCCGGTCGAAATACCACTGTCGCCAATGACAGTACGGAACAGGTCACATTCGTGCCAATAAGGGTAACCAATGACATGTACGTGTACGTTTATCTTGGAAAACGAAAACAGCCCCTTATCTTGATGTGCAATGTACAAGAAAAGACAAAACCAAACACCAGTATCCAACTCATACGGAGAAGAATTTAAATTATAAATCTAATAATCTAAAAAAAAATATATAAAGAAATACAATTATAAGACAGGCCCCATCCGATGAACTCTCGCACTTAAAATATGTTTTCATCCACAGCAATCAAAAAACCTTTATTTGTTCAATGAACATTCATTTCAACGGATCCCGAAGCCCTATAAATCCCAGCCTAGTATAAGAGCCTCATGGCTTTAGAAGAACGTTAAACCACGACACCAAAATACATTAGATTTATTTAATATAGCAACTGCACCAATCCGCCATTTTAAAACACATTTAAGGCCTATACGATTGCCCGAGAATACACCATGATTTTAAATGTGAATATCATTAACACTTCCGTTTGGAAGTTGTTTGGAGCCATCAAAACATGTAGGCTTTATGCGATGGGCTTTTAATGCCTGCTTTCTTTTATTTAACAAATCTCTGTCGTTTAGACTTATTGCGTAATAATTTTATAGCGCCATTGCTTTTAATAATTGATGCAAAGCATCCCTAAATCATTTTTGTAATATGATTATCAAATAACTTCAGACTTTTTAAAGTAGTTCAGGGTAACATTGTCATATAATGATCATCAGTTAAGTACATGTAAGTTCTCATATAATATGCTTTGTCAAGTTCTGTTTTCGTAAGGCTTTCTTTCTTCATAATTGAATCTAAAAATCCCTAGACACTGGTTTCCTTTCTTAGATAACTTTTACAAAAGCTGAGTTTTATTGATGTGGTAAGGTTTATACGTTTCGTCATTTCGTCATTACTTGTTACATTGCTTGCTTAATACTTTTCCTTTCCAAAGAACACATACATACTGAATATCCGCGTATAAGTATTATGACTGAATGGGTGAAATCTATATTTATACAGGATAAAAAAACGCATCGACATTTTTTTTATTTGTGAGGCCCGATGTTACAGCAACAGAGCAATTGTTTTTTGTGAGGCTCAATGTAATACCAACAGAACAACTGTTTTGTGTGAGGCCCAATGTAACACAACAGAACAATTGTTTTTGTGAGGCCCAATGTAACACCAACAGAACAATTGTTTTTTGTGAGACTCAATGTAACACCAACAGAACAATTG
>JAVFBZ010155465.1:0-18576 GCA_032466195.1 Katharina tunicata
AGAGCTATAGATGCCAGACTAGTTGTATGGAATCCAAATCTAGAATGGGTGTGGGATGAACCTACAAGTGAAATAACCATTAGTATGATGTAAAGTCTCTAGGCTGGACTAATCAACATTCATATCTGCTGGTGAAATTAAAGACAACAGGTACATATAGAATTAGAGAAAGACAGGAAACTAGAAGCTGTTTTAGGATAACCTGGTTTATTTTATAGAGTTAGAATTAGACAACAGACTAGCTGTACAAAATCTGAAAAAAATAAGTTAGTAAAAGTCTGGTACAGTGCTAAAATAGTATATACCCTGCAAGGAAAAGGGTTGGAGACATATTTTTAAACAATATTTTTGAAGCTTATAGCAATCTATGATAAAAATATCAAGTTTTATTATTTGACATATATATATATATATATTGTTTATCCCCAATAGGTTTTTTTTAAACCTTTTTTATTTACCTTTGAGCTATGATTTATGATTTATTCAAAATGATTTCGAACATGGCTGCTTGTAGACACTGTGTTTTGAGACGTAACCGTGATTGGCAACTAACATTATGATAAAGCCATAGAGTTTTTGTTGGTCCATCTTCGCTATCTGTGTTTATCAGACATGTTTTTCCTGATAATCTAATTATACCGGATTTAGCCACACATGTTCGTGTGTTTGTGGGATGTTAGGCTTGATGTTTAACTTGGCCCCATATCAGGAAGCACCATGTTCATACCATTGCTGTGTTGGTTAATCCTTGGGGGATTTGACCTGTCCTCAACACATGACAAAAATACTGCTGGACATGACAGAATTACTCTTGAGTATGATATTTATGCTTTCAATAATACAGTTATACATATTATCCCAGAACTTGATATATGTAATTTATTATACAGTGAATACAGCTATGCTTTTTATCCTATAGTACTTGATGATTGTTATTTATACTATGAATACAGTTATCCATGTTATCCTAGTACTTGACGTACATTATTTATACAATAAATACAGTTATCCATATTATCCTATAGTACTTGATGTACGTTATTTATACAATAAATATAGTTATCCATATTATCCTAGTACTTGATGTACGTTATTTATACAATAAATACAGTTATCCATATTATCCTATAGTACTTGATGTACGTTATTTATACCATAAATATAGTTATCCATATTATCCTAGTACTTAATGTACGAACAAGAATCTGGCTGCTATCATGATATGTTTGAAAACAACCCAGTCTTAACAGGTTTTCAAGTAAGCTAAAAACAGTGGGGTGGTTGGTATCTATCCTCTAGGGCGTTTTACATTTTTCGGCATTTATTTTGGCTGCAACATCATATCAGGGAAATCAAGTAAATGTGAAAAAAAAATAGAAACACAAATCATGTGGAAGTTTTGCATTTTTTTGTTTACATATTTTTTGTGCCCAGGAAGTTTCGGTGCTGTCTACCCGTTCACACCATATTTATCACCGCTTGGGTGTATTAGTAATTTATGAGCTTAGGTTTTCACAGTTTTTGTTCCACTCGGAAGTGATAAATTATAACCAAAACTTTTGGACTGGTTTACCCTATAACAGTGAACACCTGTGTCTGATACTGTCTTTTTCTGCCAGTTTCCAGACTTAACCAGCCTTAAAGAGCAAATCGATCGTAAAAATTATAAGTTTGAAAAAGCAGTAAGCAGGTTCTTAAGCCAGACTCACAAAGTCTCTCCCATGACCAGTGAGTTAGTTACATGCTACTTGAACTGTGCACCATTAAATTAAGATCACGCATGTGAAGCTGCTGTTTATAACTTATCTTACGTAATATTTGTCTCTCCTTTATCTTCTTTAGTAAGGAAATTCAAGGAAACTTTGTGCCCTGCAAGTAAAAATGTTTTGAACTTTTTGCTCACTGTGGCCGTGGCCTATATGATGTAGCTTCAAATGGCTGTTTTCTGGATTTTGGTGGTAGCTTCCTGTGCCCCGGTGTTCTGTCAGCTAAGTGGCATCAGGAAGTTGATTTGTTGTCAAAACCTATTCTTAGTCCTGTAAGGATTCTGTATAGGGCCTGTAGGTTACGTCACGTGAAGCAAGAGATTTCACATGATTCATTCTAGTTCTGAGTACAAGTTACTATAAAAAACAGTTAACAAGTATCGCGTCCAATTTTATCACTGCGCCTAAATCAGTAGAAAATACCCTTTTGAAATGCTTATTCATAATGTACATGTACGGCCAGAATTTTGAGGGTGTACCCAAAAGTCAAATAGAAGAGAACAAGAATTACCTAGCCTATTGAGTGTTGTAGCCACCAGCAGCAAGGGGCTTTATTCATGGCAGTTTGGCTCAGAGACTGTGTGAAAAAAATTGAACATTTTGTGTGAAGTTTCCTGAAAAATGACGGTATCAAATATTTGAATTATATCCTGTCACAAGGTTTAAAAAAAATTGTTTCACTGATGTTTTAAGCCGTACTTAAGGTTACTTCACTCATATGACCGATCGATAGAAGAAACCACCCTAACCAATGCTGGCAACACAGAAGATGCCAAGATACATTTACGGGAAAAAAACAGGGCACTACAGCAAATCAGCTTCCTGATGCCCGTTAGGTCAGAGAGCACCAGGGCACAGGAGTCTCACACTAAACCACCCGCAAGAAGAAGAAAAGAGAGATCATGTGAAAGTGTAAGTTGTATTTCCCACCAACCAACTTTCTCACCTCCCCAAACAAACACATTTCCTTGAGTTCTATGTTGTAGCTAAGCCTGTAGTTTGAACTTACTATGTAGATGATTATGGCATTGAGCTGTGGCACTAGTTTGAACTTACTATGTACATGTAGATGATTATGGCATTGAGCTGTGACACTCCTTTGTTAGCCATTGCTTGTGTTACTTGGTAAACAGGTAGTCTTGAGTTACATCATAAATACAGCTAGGACTGCTTCAGGTAGCCAACAAAGCGATTTTTTGGAAATTGACAAATAAAACAAAACAGGTCTTTTCACTTGGGTGCAAAAGGTGTAAAAATTTGGTGAGCTAAGTCCTAATGAGTGAAAAACTTGTTGAAGAGGACAATCCCTCACAAAAGTGTTAGTAATTACTTATCTGCCCTCGGGATCATGTATCCGTCTCTTAAAAGTGAAAGATTATCTTGAACAAAATGTGCCCCAAAAAAACACAAAGTTCTTCCAAAAAATCTGACTCCTAAGAGGCAAGAGATCATGTTGAAATGTCAAGCGGATGTTACAAATTTTCTGCCCTCCAAAACCAAACAATGTAAATAGGAGTACTACATAGTGACTGAGACTAGTCTGAACTTTGTAGGCAGATGAATATCTCATTGAGCCCTGACACTCCTTCTTTAACCATTGTTTGTGTAACTAAGTTATAGCCAGCGTCTAGTTACATCATAAATACGGCCCCAGACAACTCCAGTCTCTGTCGGCAATGCTAACCTTGAGAAAGTTTATAAAGCTGTCGGGAAGTCCCCATGGTTGCTCCCTAGAAAAACAAATATTGCCTGAATTCAACATGACAAATGAAACAAAAGCAACAGGCCGGGTACAACCAGTGTGAAAGTCTGGAGTCATTTTGGCAAGATTATGGATGAAAACCGGGGTTGATTGATTGGGTGATTGATTGGTGGTTAACACCATGCTCAAGGGCATATCACTTCTATTATGGCGATATATATACTCCAATGGTAAATAACCACAGTAACACACCGTAATTTGACAAGTGTTCTGCTCTGTCTGTTGGAATTTACTGTTCCTCCAGTGTTATAAGTAGACAGTATGAGGGAATGGCACACCCTCAAAAAAGTGAAATAACCTCAAGTACAACGTATGACCCCAATCAAACAAACAAGTAGACAACATGACTATGTTTTTAAAATACTGGCCTTTGCTATAGGGCAAAACACCAGGGTGAACAGACAAACCGTTTTGTCTGTCACCAAATTATTCCTGGCTCATGGTTTCCTGTGTTTGCCTGCTTAAGTAACCGCTGCCATTACATCATTAAAACAGCTTCAGACCAGTCCAGGCTTTTCACAAGAATGCTTAACATAATAGCTTTTTTTAGTGTATAGTGAGTTCTCCCTAACTTGTGTTGTTCAAATCCACCTTTTGCTAATCAGTCCCAATGCTGCATAGGGCAAAAATTTGATAAGTGGAATAACCTTAAGGGAGGCGTAAAACCTTAATCAGTCACTCGAACCATGGGATCTTAATATTTAATATCTTTCTTCGGAGTTACACTACTCTTGTACTATACAAATGAGTATGAAAAGTAAGTTAACAGGAGTATTTTTTTAGACCTTTGCTCAAGCTCTGTAAGCAGATGATTTTGGCCACCACACTCCTTCTTTAACCATTGTTTGTTTTTATTACTAGGTTGCATAATAAATACAGCTCGAAGATTCTCAAGGCTCTGCCCAACAATGCTTACTGGAATTAGGAAGTACATAAAGCTTTGTCAATAAACTTGAGTTATGTATGTACTTTTTCTCTAACATATAATAAAATAATTCCGCTTGAGAATTGAGAAACAAAGCAGACCTCTACAGTAGTAAAAGGTTAGAAAGTCATGTACACAAAGGCCCTAGGGGTTATAATTTGATGAAGTCTATCTGGAAGTTTGCCTGGGCGTCTAATTCCCTGTCAACTCCTGGCTGCACAGCAATTTAAAAAAATGAAATTCTCCAGCATTTAAATAAAAAAGGTATTGGAAGCTTACATACATGTACATGTATATTTCACATATTCAAGATGAAGGCCCATATGCCACATTGCTTGGGGTTGAGCATTGGTAAACATGAGGGATTTTTTTAAAATTAGTTACATATTGATAATATGTTACAAATTTGGTTTGGCTTTGATCTTGCAAGAATTTGTTTTGTTATATCAGTGACTTTTTCTATTTAAACTTTGTATCGTCCAACATTTTATATTTTGAATGCGCATAGTTTGAGATAGTTTAGAAATTACCTATGTATAACCAGTGTGGAGTTTCCATAGACTCCAGTTTGCTAGCATATGGTTGCCATGCCGCTGGCGCGGAAGTGGCTAGCTGTGATTTTCCGCCCCATGTTGCGCTCACCTGTCCCTTGATGAAGATCAAACCCTCGGAGCAATCTGGCTGAACCCAGAACACCTCCCCGAGAATGTCTCGGTTGTGCTGAACTAACATATGTAGTTGTTGTAGTGGAAACCTCTTGACAGCTACAACAACACCAAATGACTGTCCAATAAATACCAGAGCAGCACGGTGGCAAATTCGTGTTGTGTGAGACCAGATCTTGTCTTAACTGCCCAGCTGTTGGTACAATAGTCATGCCTTAGAGAAAAGGATACTGTTCGTGAATTTCTGTATCTGAACTGTAACATTCTTCCTCATCAGAGAACATATTTTTTTAAATTTCCAGTTTGTATATATAAATAACATATGTGTACCTAGGTTTTATTTAAGAATAAGTCATTTATTGGGAGCAGGTATCATTGTATTGTCACATATTTTACCTAATTAAATCCTAAAGTTTTCATAAATTCTATGGTGTTACAACTTAGCACTGGAGGAACAGTATCTTTCCAACAGTGATAACACTAAAGTGACTATACATTTTATGGTTGTGTTACAGTTGTTGTCTACTGTAGGAATACATCACTGTCATATAAGTGAAACACCCTTGAGCACGATGTTAAACACCAATCAATCAATCAATCTATGATGTAACATGTATTCATTATAAGTGATTGTATGTGTTAGAATGAGTTATAGGAAGGGTAGTAAAGGCTGTGTTAATTAATTACCCTTTACTACAGGTAATTACATAGTCAGACAAGAAGAGTACACACTGTTCCTGGGTAAACCACCAAGCAATCCGGTTACATCCGGCAAGAGGGCCCACTGGCTAAGGACAGTATGTTTCCAGATTATATTCATGCTGTCATACTTTAGCACTGGAGGACCAGTAATCTATCCAACAGCGATATAACATTTAAGTGACTTCACATTTTGGTTGTGAGTTGCAGTCTTCTGTTGGAATACACTGCTGTCATGTCAGTGAAATACCCTTGAGCACAACGTTAAACACCAATCAATCAATCAATCAATCAATCAAAGGGAAGAGGTGCTTGCTCTTGACAGTGTTCAATCAGACTCTGGTTCACTGGGGCCAGGTGGGAGGTTGGGTGCAGGCCTCATGTGCCCTGTGTGCCTAATGTGCGTAAAGAAGCTGATTTGTTGTGGTTTCCTGTTATTGTCTTGCAGTTGATAGTTGTAGTTGACTTTCCTCTGTTTGGTCCAAATGATACAAGATTTAATGTGTTTTCTGCATGAGGCCCCTGGGATGGGAGATGGATATTTCCAGCTCTGTTAACTGTGGATACATTGCCCAATCAATCGGGAATTCGTTTATAGGTGATACCGTAGTCTGGGACAAACCTTGATAGAGAAGAACTTGCAGCAGAGAAAAAACAATTTTTCTGTCTAACTTTAATTTGAGAAAAAGCTCCACCAAACTCGAATTTAAAATTAGCAGTCCCCTTTTTCTAAATTTGTACATTCTGTAGATCAATTAGACTGATCAGTTAGTAAAATCTGTAGCTTTCTTTATATCCATGTACAATTTCATATTGATTTCTAAATGCTCCAAACTGTTCAATCTTTCCTTCCAAACTCTGTCACCTGACAGACCTTTTCTCAAAGCACACTTATTTCTTAACGTCTAGACCACAAGAGCTGAACGTCAAACTAAGAGTTTCGCCATCAACGCATGGCAAATCAATGATGATTGTCTGAGAAAAACTCAATACCAGAAACCTGTCGTGTAATAGTTGCCGTCCTCTGTTGGAATACAATGCCTATCTATGACGTATATGTATTCAGAAGCTAGACTGACCAGTTAGTAAAATCTCTAGCTTTCTTTATATCCATGAACAATTTCATATTGATTTCTAAATGCTCTAGACTGTTCCTTCCAAACTTCATCACCTGGCAGACTCTTTCTCAAAGCCCACTTATTTCTTAACGTCTGGACTACTAGAGCAGAACATCAAGCTGAGAGTTTCCTCGCCATTAACACACGGCAAATCAATGATGATTGTGTGTATAAAACTGACTACCAGAGACATGTCAACTTACGCTGTTCACACTCGGAGCACCATCACCAGGTAGTGTATTGGAATTTGTTCACTAAATCAATGCTTTTAGAGAGAAACTGGGGGAAAGAAATGAGAGATGAATGCGTAAGCACGTCAGTCACAAAGGTAAAACACGGAAATCCACACTCATTGTCTGGTGACTTGAATTGGCAGATTTTTTTATTGAGGAGATAGCTTCTTACTTCTTCACATCTCTCCTTCCCTTTGTTGGGTGAGACCGAGAAATCCATTGAAGTCCGTTCTTTTGATGTTCTCTTCATCAGACTTGTACAGTGGAATCGGTCTCCTGTTCGTATATCCTACAATATTAGCACAGCGCTTTTTATTGTTTACCAATTCTCTCTCCCCAGTCAAACAATCTCACTTTACAGTTATAGAGACAGAGGTAAAAACTGAATCCAGACTGAGTTACAGCTGTTCACTTGAGACCAGGATCACTTTCTGAGATGAGAAACATTTTTTCTCCTCTAACATTGCCTCAGTAAAAAGCCTCCTCTCTATTAAGCTTATTGTGTGAAGAAACCGCTTTGGTTGTAGACCAGGCTGAGATAATAGTTGTGATTATAGAAAAAAAGTGTTAGTGCCGATTCAAATTATGACAGTTGTAATCATTTTTACAGAAAACATGCCGACACTTGTGAAGGCTTTCTAAGAGAAATTCTAAAAAAATCAGAAAATCAATATGATACTTCCTGACTTCCATAATACAGTAACAGGGTTGGGAAATGTGAGATTTAAATTGGTATCCATATACATATCAACTGATCTACAGAAACAATCATTTCCTTTTTTTTCAAATATAAATTACAATAATAATAGCTAAGTATCCCCTCTTCATGTCTTCAAATACATGAAGAGAATCTATAAAGTAGATAGACCCATCTTATGTATTCAATTCATGTTGGAAATTTAAAGACCTGTATAAATAAGACTTTGAAATAAATTGAAGGAACAGAAACATTTGATAAGTTTTAAGATAAAACTGCTTTTAAAATAGCATCAATCAACATGTAAACCAATTGTTATTAAGATCTTTCCCAAAATAAGTCTTTAGTGTCATTCCTAGCTTATTAATACATAAAAAGTATAGAATATCTTTACCTCTTAATTGGTAAAAAAAAAAACTGATAGAAAAACAATCAATCCTCTTCACATTTATTGTGAAAAAAATAAAACAAAAGCCAGTCACTTTCAAAACGTGGATAAAATGTTCCCATCAATTGTTCCACACATGTATTAAAATTAAATTATTCTCAAACAGAAATTGATAAATACTGGCTATGGTGATTATAATACAGTTAATAAATGGTCATTCATGTCAAACAATAAACTATGATTTTAATTTCTTTTGGCCTAGTGCTCTTTGAGCTAAGGGGCATCAGGAAGCCAATCCGTTGCAGTTTTCATCTTGTACCGGTAATTAATCTGTTTTGTATTTTTGTTGTAACAATTTTGTTGGTAGATTCCTTGTTGAGTGAAATACTCCTTAGTACGACAAATCAAATAACAAACTATAACAAAGTTATCCACTTGTACATTAATTGTACATATGTGAGCCGCTATTTATAGTGAATACATATATGACAATGATGCTAGTTTTTGGTTGGAAACCTTATAAAAACAACTAAAGGTTACTTTAGCCACCGCCTACTTCCCTCACATAGGTATTCATACCAAATAACTCAGAAAGTTAAAATCTCACATTAAATTAGTGACCTGTAAGTCTGTTTGAAAATATTTTATTCCGCTACTCTAAAACACAATTATCAAGGGCTGAATTGTTTGAAAGAGACAAATTGTTTATAGTTCCAAGCCTGTGAAACCTGTCCAGAGTGCTAAAAACCTACTTAGCTTGAGTCATTTTTGACAGGAATAAGAAACAAATCTAAATGATAAATATCTTCTTAAATGAAGGACTTGACATTATTTTTAAATAACAGACTCAAGGCTAACATCTGTAGTTCTAACATTCGAGCAGAGGGCTGAACACTATTTTGATATTTAAAGATGATTTACTATTGTTTTCCTTGTGTATTCTTTATGGCATAACTACCATAAATGCTCAACAAATTCTACCCCT
The DNA here is from genome assembly GCA_032466195.1 of Katharina tunicata. NCBI lineage: Eukaryota > Metazoa > Mollusca > Polyplacophora > Chitonida > Mopaliidae > Katharina > Katharina tunicata. The sequence goes on from JAVFBZ010155465.1 coordinate 9,239, forward strand.
TAACCACTTAAAAAACTACATGTTATGCAAAGGCTAAGAAGTGTAAAAACACAATCTTACTATTTTTATGAAGTCCAGGCTTCAAACTACCAAAATTTATAAGTTTTAGTTCCAAATTCACACTCAAGTGAATAAGTTGCTTAAAACTTGTGCCCTTTAATGATTGGTCGAATTTGTTGAGGATTTAGGATATACTCAAACTTATGTCATGCTAGCAATGCATGAAAACTTATCTAACAAAACAAGTGATTTATTTCAATAAACTTTGAACACTCTCAAAACAGAAAACAATAAAACTAAGGAAATTTGTTGAAGTCTAAAGTTTGAGTAAACACCCATAATATTGACTGTGACAAAGACACATTTGATAGAAAAATGAAGGAGGATTTTTTGGCATCAAACAAACAGAAGTTTTGTTTCCATATTGAAATAAAAGACTCTCTCAGTTAGGTGTTGGGAAAATTCTGTCTCATGCTTTTTTGAAGTCTAAAGTTTGAGTAAACACCCAAAATATTGACTGTGACAAAGACACATTTGATAGAGAAATGAAAAATTTGAAAATGTAAATGGAAAGTTCAGATGCCTGAAGGAGGATTTTTTGGCATCAAACAAACAGAAGTTTTGTTTCCATATTGAAATAAAAGACGCTCTCAGTTAGGTGTTGGGAAAATTCTGTCTCATGCTTTTCATTGCTGGGAAAATTTCCCCAAAAATATTCTCTCTCAACAAAGTTCAGACAACGGTCTGTTTAGTAGCTGGTAGCTTTCCTGCTTGTAAATATAATAGCATAACAAAGCCGAAGCCAATACTCAACAGCTTGAGCAACAACAGCACTTTGATGATGGAGGCAGTGTTTCTCTGAAAGCTCAGAATATACATTGTAATAATTGGCAGAGCATTTTGTCACTCTCTCTATAGTGAAGTTAGTCAAACTCCTTCACATCTATATTTTAAAAAAACAAACAATATTGTGTTGTAAAATCCAGTCGTCATGCAACCTGTCCTCAGAAAGTGGATTTGCCTGTACTGTAATTTGATAAATAATGTTTTCATTAGCATTAATTGGCACCTTTCCAGACAGATCAATTGAGTTGTCTCCCCTAATAGACATGCAGGTGCAACTTGATAGATTAAGTGAGATTGGTGACATTAGAACTAGACCTCAATAGTAATCAGTAATTCTGGTGTATGTTACACAAACATAGCACAACTTTATTAGCAATAGCTTATTATGACTAGCTATTCTTAGCTGCTTGTTTCCGCGCAATAGTATGTGTTTGTGGTTGTACTAACTTTCTCAGCCTAGGGTCAAGGTCCTCAACCTGCAAAAGCTCCCGGACTAGAATCGTTCAGTATAAGCAAAAAACACATGCAAGAGTGTCCAAAAGAGTGTCCAATAAATTTTGACAAAAGCTACGGCATAAGATAAAGCAGCAAGTCAACACTAGCTTAATTTCTCTCACTGTATTTTGTGATTGTAAACGTTTCTCGAGTTATTTTAGAATGAGTATGCAAGATCAGAATAACCAATGAACACAGCTAAAAGGTAAAGCACAAATCAGGAGCATATCAATCTATTCTTGGTTATTTATGTAACATCAATACCTTGTCGGCTATTCCATATGTTATACATGTATTTGTTTGTTTGTTGATTGGGGTTTTATGTCGTACTTAAGGTTATTTCACTTATATGACTGCTTGCATCCCAATTGGTTAAGAAAACCAACAAAAAAACGATGCAGGCAACATAGAAGACGGCACAATACACTTACAGGATGTCAACAAATCAGCTTATTGATGCCCCTTAGCTCAGAGAGCACCACGGCTCCAGGAGGCTCCAACCAACCAACCAACCAACTGCTCAAATGTTATATATTTAAGAAATAAAGTGCAGTTTTTTTTACTTTTATTGATTGATAACGAGTTAGTCAAATGTTGTTGTTTTTTTCTACGGGATGATAAGGGAGCAAAGTTTTAAAGTTGTTGAATTATAGTGGACACTTTTGGTAGACACTTTTAATTAACCTATTAAAGCCTGAAAACTCTGTTTTTCTGTTTTGAATAAAAATTTCACAGCATTGTTTTAAAGGACGTCTGCTATACTTTTTGTCCTTAAAATAATTTTGTTAACTATTTACAATAGATGTCCATACCTTCCATAAGGTTAGTCTATTTTCACAAGTTGCACATTTTCACAAGGTATAAACAAAGAAAGCAGATGTGCATGAAAGAGGAATCAACATGAAAGTATGATGGAAGTCAATATTTACAAAATGTCGTGAATATAGCATATAGTCTTAAAACAAAAAGATGCTTAAATTCTATAACAGGATAACAAAAACATGACTTTGATGGATTTTCAAATCCTGGGTATATTGATTATCGATGTTTTGGCCTAATTGCTAAGATTCAGGCAATGATTTAAAAAAAGTTAAAAATAGTCTGAAGGAAAGATTGATTATTTCTGGAGACAATATGATAAGAGATCAATATCAATTTATATTGAGCTTTCTTGAAGTACTTTGCGGTCTTAAAGTCAGGATGCACCATTGATTTTCTGTTTTGCAAAGATTTCTTTCTGTTAATATGAACAAGCCTTCACCAGAGCTGGTGGGTAGATTTCATCATTTCTCTTGGACTACTTCCATAATTCAAAAGGCACTAAAAGGTTTTTCCTTCTAAAATCAGTACAATCGTCTGATTCTGATCTTCGACGAATCTGTTTCTTTACATGGAAAGCGAAGAGGAGCTTTTAAACTAGCTTAGGCAATGTTAGACGACAATAAAATGTTTCTCATCTCAGAAAGTGATTCTGGTCTCAAATGAACAGCTGTAACTTGGTCTGGATTCAGTTTTTACCTCTGTCTCTATAACTGTAAAGTGAGATTGTTAGACTGCAGAAAGAGTTGGTCTAGAATATAAACTGGACTGATATTGTAGGATATATGAACAGGAGACAGATCTCTCTTCTGATGAAGAGAACATCAATAGAATGGACTTGAAAAGATTTCTCTGTCTCCTCTCCACAAAGGGAAGGAGAGATGTGAAGACGTAAAGAGTTCTGTTCACTTCTTGGATTAAAGTCACCAGACGACAATGAGCGTATATTCCTGTGGTTTACCTTTGTACCTGACTTGTGTACGCATTCAACACTCATTCATTTCCCCATATTTTCCTATCTAAAAGCATTGATTTAGTGAACAAATTCCAATACACTCCCCGGTGATGGTGCTCCGAGTGTGAACAGCGTAAATTGACATGTCTCTGGTATTGAGTTTTCTTCACACAATCGTCATTGATTTGCCGTGTGTTAATGGCGAGGAAACTCTCAGCTTGACGTTCTGCTCTAGTGGTCCAGACGTTAAGGAATTAGTGGGCTTTAAGAAAGAGTCTGTCAGGTGACGAAGTTTGGAATGAAAATTGAACAGTTTGGAGCATTTAGAAATCAATATGACATAGCATATGGATCCTAAAACACCTAAAAAGAAAAAAACTTTCAAGGTTTTACAGGCTATAAAAATACCAAATTGTTTGAGCGGCATTTAGAAGTTGAGGTAATAGAAGACATAACTTTATGGATTCCAACTTCTTTATTGAAGCAAAGCGACGTTTCGGTCTCTGTCCTGAGACCGTTATCAAGCGAATGATACACATAATAAATTAATTGTTTATTTTAAAATGTATATCATTCGCTTAATAACTGTCTCAGGACAGAGACCGAAATGTCGCTTTGCTTCAATAAAGAAGTTGGAATTCATTATATTCGTTGATCTTTATTAAGGAAACAAACTTTTGTTGACTTTTTTGTCCTCATTAAAAATAATCTGTTATTGTCTTGTACTTATGATAGTCTTTTTCAGAATTATACTTCTACGAAGTTTAATTGAAGCAGTAAATATGGCTTTTCTATTCTCTAATAAGCTTTTTACGGCCCAATGTTACCCAGGCGAGGCCGCTCTTTAATTGTGTTAGATGAGGATAGATTACAGAGGTTACTTTACCCAGCCCTAAGGTCTCATCCAGAGATCACACTATCTTGTGTTATTAGAACCAGACAGAGAAAAGCCTGTCAGCCTGACCCTAGGGGCCCAAAGTGTTTGATTAAAATCCTGTCAACTCCCAGCATCTCTTACTTTGAACTGTAAGCTGATGGCTTTCCACCTTTCTAGGGGGTCTGCTTGTCTAAGAGTTGAATAGTATGTCAAAGCAATATTCATATTCTTTATTTTACTGAAAGGAGCCTCGTTGTGGCTCATTGGGTAAATTATTAGCCAGCAGATCCCAGTAGAAAATTTTCAGGCAGTCGGCATTGCTGATATGAGGGACTACTGTATGTTACCTGTGGCTTTCAATATAGCGGGTTGGTTGTAATACAGTTTCTCCCTGTTTTTGCCACCAAGTTTTGGCTATGCATCCAAGTCATATACTTATGTACTAATTTGGACATGTAATGCAATAAAATTATTTAAATTGGGCTTTAAATTGGGTTAGGTCAGGCAAGTAATGACCCAAACAAAAAAGTTTTTTTCCACATGACATGACTGCAGGAAAATTTATGTGCTGTTGTTATTTACAGTTTGGTGGGTGGTGGTTGGGATTCTCCTGATGCCCTGATGCTCTCTGTTCTAAGGGCATCAGGAAGCCAATGTGTTGTGTTAAGTTAAATAACCTTACTTACGGCGTGAAAACCCAATCAATCAATATTTACTTTTGCCATGAAATGTATTACATTATACAAGACGGACAGATTAGAAAAATTAGTTGCACTTATTGTACATTAAAATCCAATTTGATATTCACTTTTAGTAAGGGATACTAGTATATGCTTTGGATTGCTTATCTGCCCAAAGAGTAGCCTTCCTAAGACATGCTTTATTTGAGAAATAATTCTAACAGATGGTCTACTCTAAAACTTTTTTTCAGACAGACATTTCTGATAGACGTTTTAAGAATATTGCCGGAAGTCATCACATATTGCTCTGTCAGCTCTCAGTTCTTCGCGTCTATTTTCAGAAAGGTTAAAAGGGGTTGTCATCGAATGGAGTATTTTATCAGTAGTGATCAGGTATTCATTTATTAAGATCAATGATTGTTCCGATTGTGGCCTACCGAGAAAATTTAGTTCAGTGAGACACTGATATGTTGATGGTCATTGCCGAGACCTGTGCCCTGGTGCTCTCTCAGTTATGGAACACCAGGAAACAGATTTGTTGAGGTGTCCTGTTTTGAGTCCTGTCCTTGTCCTGTGGCATCCTTGTCTGTTGCCAGTGTCATAAATGGTGGTCTAAGAACCACTAAACTTAATATGTTGCTGTTAACCTATTTGGCGTTTTGTTTGTGTTAAATGTACCAGCATTGCTGATGTTTGTTAAGATGATACTGAAAATTTTTTCGTTCATGGACACTGATATGTTTAGGCTGGTTGACGAGAACTTCATGTGGCCATGTACTCTTGTCTCTGAGCTATGGGGGCATCAGGAAGCTGATTTGTCTGTAAGGTCCTGTTTTGATTCCTGTCATGCTGTTAAACTATTTTGCATTCTGTTTGTGTACCAGAATTACTGTTTTGAGGTCTAGTTCTAATGTTACCCAGTAAATATATGTTTTTATAACGAGTAATCACACTGGCACAACGATAGCGACTAATTAAAGTAGTATATATATATATGTAGGTTTGAATCGGCTTTAGGACCTTCGGTATTTTAGTGTAGTTTGTTGTTTGCTGCACATGTGTACGCCAAGGGCTGGTTTTTACAAAGATTCCTCCCAGTTTCCCACCATACACTGAGAACGCAAATTGTTCACATAAGTGAGATTCTCTTGAGTACAATGATCAATCCAAATCAAATAAATGAGTATAGTTCTAATATCACCAATCTCATTTGTCATATCAAATTACACCAGAACGTCTATAAAGGGACACAACTCAATTGGCCTGTCTGGAAAAGTGTGAATTAATGCTAATGTAAACAGTAGATCTGAAATTACTGAACCCTTTGACAAATAAACTTTCTGAGGACAGACTACCAACTACATTCTCAATCACTATTGTCTTGTATGTACTTTTATCTTTACAATTGGAAAGTTATAAGCTACAAAAATCGATCTTTGTGCAACCTAGTGGAGAGAATCCTTCGTTGTACAGTAGATCTTCCCAGCACTGTAACAACAATTTTTTTCCCACAATCAGTAAATAATATGGGAGTAAAAATATCTTGATTTACGCCAACCTAAGAATTCATTTCCTTAGCTTAAACTTTTACTTTTGTAAATAAAAAGCTTGAGGAAATTTCTTATTTCTCACTTCTTTTGTTAGTTTTTGTTAACTCTGGGTATAGATTTAAACACTTTGCAAACAAATGTTTTGTCCTGTCTTGCATGTTGCCATGTCGTTTTTTATGGTTTCCTGCACCGATTGGGCTGGCACGCCGTCATATAAGTGAAATAACATTGAGTACGGCCCTAGAGCATCACTATAACTTTCAGTCCTATTCTCAAACTGAATGCTAGAAATACATGTATGAAATGACATGACAGTTTATGTTCTGTTCGATCTCTTCACATTCCATTTATACTGTAAAACCGCGACGGTTATTCAATTCAATAAAACCATTATTTAGGAAAGGATAGCTTCAGAAAATACTTTGATAGGAAAGTCAATACCAACTCAAACGGAAGTCTTTTTGCAGACCATTACTGTATGAAAACCCAGAAGTGCCATATTGATTTTCTTTTTTTTTATGCAGCTTATCCTTTAGATACTTCACAATTGCATGCAGATAAATTTCACGTTTTCTATCAAAATGAATACAACTGTTATAATCTAAATTGACACTAAAACTCATTTCTATAATCAGAAAATTATCTCAGCCTGGTCCTCAACCAAAAGCGGGTTCTTCACAGAGAGAACTTAATGGAGAGGAGCTTTTTACTGAGGCTATGTAAGATGAGAAGATTTTTTTTTTAATTTCTGAGATTGATTCTGGTCTCAAATGAACAGCTGTAACTCTGTCTGGACCCTGTTTTTGCCACTGTCACTGTCAGATTGTTAGACTGGGGATAAAATTAGTCTAGAATAAAAACTGGATTGAGATTGTACTCTGTGTTAACAAGAGACCAATTCCTCTTTACAAGTCTGATGAAGAGAACATCAATAGAATGGACTTGAAAGGATTTCTCTGTCTCCTCTCCACAAAGGGAAGGAGAGGCGTGAAGATGTAAAGAGTTCTGTTCTCTTTACTGATTCCTCCAATTCAAATCATCACACAAGGAGCAAGGATATCTGTGTTTTACCTTTGTGGCTGGCGTGTGTCTGCATTCAACACTCATTTCTTCCCCATATTTTCCTCTCTAAAAGCATTGATTTAGTGAACAAATTCCAATACACTCCCCAGAGATGGTACTCCGAGTATGAACAGCGTAAATTGACAGGTTTCTGGTATTGAGTTTTCAGCACACAATCTTCATTGATTTGCCATGCGTTGATTCGGAGGATGCTCTTAGCTTGACGTTCTGCTCTAGTGGTCCAGACGTTAAGGAATTAGTGGGCTTTGAGAAAGAGACTGTCAGGTGACGAAGTTTGGAAGGAAAGATTGAACAGTTTGGAGCATTTAGAAATCAATATGACATAGCATATGGATCCTAAGAGAGGTAAAAGAGGAACGCTGATCAACTTTTTACGGCCACTTAGATTAAGGTTATCTGAGCAATCGGTGTTTTAATCAATGTTAACTAGTCGGGCTTTCGACCAGAGATTAAAGAGGAACTTGTCGCATTTTGATTGATACTTAAATTAAGGTTTTCTAAGCAATAAGTGTTGTCTTTCTTCAGCCACTTTATGCTTCTCAAACGGGTTCTAAAATGGTCTTGACCTTAAAGCAACTCCTGAAGGGGACCTTTTAACATTGATTATACTGAATCACGTCCACTTTACTGTACCCAGAATAGGTTTGAGTTCCCCTGTCAACCTTAGTTATGACAGGAAATTGTCTGGTAGCTGCCGAGATCTCAAGCTGGTTTTAACAAGTTTTTTTCCCAGTTTCCACCATACAGCGGCAACACTAAGTCTTCATATAAGTGAAATACCCATGAGTATGAAGTTAATCACCATTCAAATAAAAAAATAATAAATAATATTAAATCACATCACAAGCGTTTTGAAAACAGTAACTCTGATCGATTCCATTTTCATATATTGGCTCAGCATAAAGAAAACCTTAAGAGAACTATTCTTCTGACTCAATATAGTTCCTTCTATCGTCAAATTAGTCTTTTTTTGTCTTCTGGGCGCGGAGAAAAGAAATAAGTTAAAACAAGTCTTGAATTAAAATAACGGTAGTTAACCCAGCTAAATTCCAGCATCTAGCCCATCATTAGAACCTGGCCGAGAAAAGCCTATCAACAAGACCCCAGGGGGACCAGACAGTTTGATTAAAGCCCTTGCAACACCCAGCAGCTCTTAATTTTCTCTGTTACCTTACCACAACTTTGAGGTGTTATCTGATGGCTTTACACACCCCAAGGGGTTTGTTGACATTACATTTTGTGTAAATTATCTTTGACTGGATAAGTACGTTTAAACAAAATAAACTACTCTTTATTCTGCTTGATTAAAATCTTCATTCTTTCTATATAAGGGAGCAGTAATAAAATTGGTTCACCTTGTCAAATAGAACTTGTACAATTTCAGAAATTTCTGTGTTAAATTTAGGAAAATAGAATTAATTTGTTTGATTTTTGTTTCGTTTTGTTTTGTTGACAGCTGATCCATTCTTTAAGAATTATATGAAACAGTGTTGCACTTAAATGTACATTATAGCATTACACTGTTTGTACCTTATGACACCTTTTGTGCATAATGCCATTAATTGTAGATTAAAAGCTTTTTGGCAGATAGTTCAAAGTAAAGTAAGATATGTATTATATAAGGCTTGTCTGTCCTAAAGTATTACAGAAATAACTATAAAAGATTGTCTACTCTTAAAACTTTCTTGGAAAGACATTCATGATGGACATTTTGAAAATATCCGAGGAACAGACCAGATATATCTCTTTTACATGTAGCCATGTCGATTTGCAGAAAGGTTAAAAGGGGTTGATGTCAAATGCAGCATCTCCTCATTATTACCCTCATCCTAAAAAAATTGACCTAAAGGGCATAAGTTTCAGGTAATTTATTGAATTTATAAATATGAATTTGGAACTGAAACTTATATATTCTGGTTTATCACCATTCAGAGAAAATTCTAGGCTTCTGATTGGTCCATACAAGGGACGTACAACACCGTGTTTACCATACACATGGGGAATATTGTCCACAGGCGAGGTATATTTTTCAT
>JAVFBZ010155476.1:0-18576 GCA_032466195.1 Katharina tunicata
TTCTCAAGATGCGCCTATAGGTTATCCAGAACAACTCGAGATTCAGGTCTATCTAGAAACTTGTCTCTGAGAATTGAACTAGAATATGAGATGATTTATCGGTTTTAATTAGTCGATATCCCTGTGCCAGTGTGATTACTCTTGACAAAATATATAAAGACAGAACTCTTCTGGAACGTAACAAGGAAACCCTTCCTAAAGTTTGGAATGCAAATTAATTTCATTCGATAAAGGTAATTGATTATACATGGCCGTTTTTTGCTGCCTTAAAAAAAATTGATATCGACCGTGTACAAGACTTAGGCACTGGGAACAGTTTGTTTGATTTGAGTTTCGCGCCGTACTTTAGGCTATTTCACTGATATAACAGCGTATCAGCTCAATGGGTGAAGGAAACCACTCCCAACGACACTGGCAGCAAACTAGATAACACAGGACATTTGCAGGACGAAAAAAAGGAGGTCAAAAGAAATCGGCGTCATGATGCCTTGCACCGTAAGCTCCAGCCCGACCACCTGCCATTAACACGGTTGGTTGGTTGGTTGTAGAATTAGTTGCGTTTTCCATCCATTTAGATGATTCACGCCATTACTAGATACTCCTGTAGTCAAGCCAGATAACAATATTAATTACACAGGGATAGTATATTTTCAAGACGCTACAAGGAGTACATGGCACATAGAAAGGCAACATATTAACAGATTTTGCAGCGATTGTGGCCTATTTGTGTATGTTTGAGATTAATCTGTCAGGGTGCAGGTGACTAGATACAGCATTCAAGTAATTGCGGGGCTAGATGACGTCATTGCAGGTTGAAACCATATTATCTTCAATCTCTCCTTAATGAGACCAGTTGCTATATGCGACAACATCCCCTTGACAAACGGGGACCTGAAGATTTTAAGATCATAAAACACAAAAATAGTGAGTCTGAACAAATTGTACAGCCAAGTTTTGAAAAATGGTCTTCTGAGTGTGTGCAACTTTCAGTTAGAGCCAATTTGTTTATTTAATTGTATGATAACATTTTCATGCTTTATCGTTTTCGTCAATGTCATTAACTATTATTCAATAACTTTTCATAATCAAATTCGTTTTACAATAATTTTTTTGTCAGTATATTAAAGGGTATATCGTGTTTGAAGCAATTTTCATGAACATTTGTTGAATAATGCATGGTAAACTTTCCAGGGGTAGGCCTACCTCCTATGTATCATGAAAAGTACACCATGCAATAAACTGGCCTTATTAGCTCTAACAAAGTAATGCAAGCATTCCACACACCCAGAACATCATTTTTGAAAAAGGGCTTTCTTGTGCCTACTCAGGCTCGGTTTTTATTGGAATTTTCTTACCCTTTAAAGATGTGCAATAACCGATCAGCGCCACGATAAACTATTTTCTGATAGCATGTACTAAATGAACGTACGTGTTTAGTTGATCCGTAAAAGCATACAGTGGTACGTCCAAAGTTTATCAATTAACGTAGACTGAAAAAAATCAAAAAAATCGTCTCGTTACTTGTAGGGTAAAGTTCAAATAAGTAATAACAAACCGTTGTTACTGTTTTTTTCCGGATGCATAAATGCTCGTTTGTCTGCTCGTACGTCCGTAAAGCCACTAGCACAAGTCATTAGCTTTCGGATAAATCGGATAATTATGAAGTTATGTTAAGTTACTTATAGCCCACTCTAGTCACCAATCAGTCAGGAGAGAAGTGCTATGAACTTTGTAGATGCCTTCAGAATCTACCCGGGTGCCGCGCAGAGGCTCAGTTGGTTGATCGTTGGAATGCCGAGTCCATCCATTGTACTCGGAATAGGTTCGATTATCGCATTATCGGACGTTAAGGCGCATTCAAACAATGCGATTTGTAGAACCGACTTTAGGGGATTCTCCTCATTTACAGTGCTTTGATTGGTCGATATTTGTCCTAAAAATATTCGACCAATCCAACGGCTGCTTATATGGGGAATCCCCTAAGTCGTTACTGCAAATCGCATCGTGTGACTTCACCTTTAGGTCATTTGTATAAAACGGTCCATTGATTCACTTCGGTGACGGACCTTGTATGTAATGACTAGGCATTTTTAATATAGCTGTGAACCGTTGAACGTCATAGCGAGGCTGCTGACGCTTGACCTGATTAATCGACCTATGAAGAAATTTAAACTCTTTCACGTGACTTGATTCTCTTGTAGCATTGGCCATTTCGACCTAATGTTATGCTTATTAGTTCAATGTTATTTCTTCATTTTCTTTGCTGTTACCTGCAAAGTCGTCATATAAGTGAAATAACTATTGAGTACGGACGTTAAACACCAATCAAATAAATAAATAAATCACAATCTAATCCTCCTTTAATCCCTCGATACAAGATAAAATTCCACGATACAAGCGTAGTTCTCCATTTCACCCATTTTTTCTCGAATGTTACTTGACATAAAAGAAGAATATATGAATCTTAAACTTTTTATGTAATACTGTATTTATTCTGAAGCATATAATCAGCATTAGAAATGATTGTACGCTATGTCAGATGAGAAGCATTTTAACGATTAGAAACATTAGAGACTTAATGATCGTTACCTATAGTCCAAAATTATATCTTAATTGTAATAAGTATCATCCCCTTCAAGGGAATGTAAATAAAGAGGGGCTTATATAGTAAATTGCACAAAATTGTCGAAATATGAAACTGATTTTGTTTTGGAATTTTAAGCGATAGATAAATTAATTATTGTGTTTAAAACTGTAAAGAAATTTCCCACCAGGATTGCCCCGTTGACCAGTGATTTCCATCATTTATTTGACAAATTGGGTTTTGTATAGGCCAAATGTATTTGCCACAATAGCCTGCCAAGGTATCTGCCATTTATATGCAGCGTTCCTGTGTTTCATTGAATGACGACTGACCCTCGCCACCGACTTCAATAGTGAGAGGATATGCACGTTTTCTTCAGTCGATTAATCCCCCTGACCAACCACTTAACTACTTTCTATTGCGGATGTCAGAAAACATAAATCTGTCTCAGAAGGTCAGTGATGAGAGCTTGTCAAAGATGTCCATCTGACGGTTTACCATTTGTTACCTTTATGCTAGGATGGCCGAACTGAGATTTGACAATTAAATATAGTTCATTATTCGTCGAATATATTTGAGGTTGATTGACTTTTTTTATTTAAAGGAATAAACACGATATACTGATGGCTGCCTGTATATCAACGCACATACAATACTTGGGAAAAGATAACTCGTGAAATCTGGATCTAATACCCAAGTAATAGCTCCGGGGTTCAAATCGTATAAATCGTTCAGCTTCGAAACACCGTCGCTATTTTGAATACCATGATCCACCCATGACCGCCCTATAAACCACCTTCCTTGATGACGTCAGGCTGATCGACAAGCACCAATCATTCATCAGCGATGACACTGTCAACATGAAGTGCATGTTGACAGACTGTCAACATGTTGACAGACGTGCAAGAAGACTGCCAAAGCAACACGCCCACAGCTTGATTTTGGCGCGAATTCGTTTGAAAATGTGCAATATTTGGGATATACTGTGTTGTTCGCTTGCTGAGCGGTCAATTGTCTTTCCAAATAGAATTTGAAAATAATAACGAAAATCGCTGGTCTTGCCGTCTAACTTTCACTTGTCTTACCTTTGATGAAGCTTATAACAAGCACAACGTTTATGAACCCAGTTTAAACTCACGTCGCATTGGCATTAACGCCTTGAAATTCTAATTACTATGATTTGATGGCTATAAAGACGGGAAACGGCAAAAGATGCTTAAGCTCCGGCGACATTAAATAATCGTTATTATGTTTTACGAGAACAGACTTCATTTGTTATTATGATCAGCCCTCTGGCTAAGGGCAGTATGTTTCAAGATTATATTTATGCTGCCATACTTAGCACTGGAGGGACATTATCTTTCCAACAGTGATAACACTAAAGTGACTACACATTTTATGGTTGTGTTAAGTGTTGCTGTCTACTGTTGAAATACAGCGCCGTCATATAAGTGAAATGTCATTGAGCACGGCGTTTAGCACAAATCAATAATGCAAAGATCAATTTATTCCACCAAACATTCTTGAGAAGGTATTTGCTATGCCTTTAGTTTGCATTAAGCACGGTGGCGTGATATCGTTACGAACTGGGTGGCGTTTATTGCGTAAAACCTTGCGGGTAAATTCACATTTTATCTTTAATTGGGCCAGTAATATCCTTGCCATCTGGAAATTGAAAATGTTTATACCTATAAAATACTAAACCACCTGTGGAAATTGGCATACCTTTATGATATATAAATATAAGCTTCTGCAATCGCGATTTGGTGGGGTTTTTTTTCTTTGACGACAAAAACTTTTGTTGCAGCCTAGACATTGAATTAAGAGTTGTTTGTTTGTTTGGTTGTCATTGTTTAACATTTAAAAAAAAACGTGTTTCGTTATTTGTGACTGAATAATATCGTTAGCCTTTGCTGATGGAACGTCAATCTGGTTTAATTTTTGCACATTTTTTTTTAAATTTTGCACATATGAACAATATGTATAGCCATTCTTAGACATTTCAGACTTAGATTGGTAAACCCTCTAACCTTTACGAAGAGCTCGTATGTAAATAACCGTTTTGTCATTCTTAACGATAAATTGACTGTTATGATTTATCCCTTGTAAATATTACTCTTGAAAATACAGACGTCTAAATATAAACCAGACTCGTCCTTCGATTTCCTCCCATGCAGTACTTTTATTGGAAAGCGTCAAGCGATTTATTCGATTAGCACACTAGAACACCTTTAGCGGCAGCTTACAGATAGTTGAATACTGGATAATTTCTGTTGAATAAGACAAGGCAGCGTAAACTTTAGAGACTGTGATTAATATGCCCAGGTCGCTGGAGGTCAGTCAGAAAAATGCCAGACATTGTACGAGTAAAATTGTAAGATAACGCGAGAAACAATATAAACTGTGTAAAAGTATGGCAGACAGGTTCTTAGGTCACCACTATAAGTGTTCCCATTTTTTCTGCGAGTGAAATGTGGGCACTTCAATTAAAATGCTATTTGTGAGCAGCCTTGAGCTGTAATCGAATAATCATACTAGACATAAAGACTTATATATTATATGAGCCTTATTGTCTTTTGTTAATACAGATTCTTTTATTTTTCCTATGCAAAAGTTACAGATGTCATGGCCTATTGGAACTTTTTGCCAAATGTGAATGCGTATGCGTCTCTTAAACAGAATATTGATAGACATGCATATATACTTTTCCCGTAATTTTAAGAAGGTTTCCTACCGCTGAATGTTGCAATAAACACCAACCAACCAACCAATCAATCAAATCAATCAATCAATTAAAGACTCAAGTAAGCCTTGCTGGACTTTCCCACAGATTAAATATACTGACCACGTAAATATCAGTGGCTTTTTTCCTTTTCTTTCTACCTGAGTGAAAAAATAAAATGTCTAAGCCGATTAAATATCGTAAGCATTTTCTTGACAACAGTATGTCATTGACCTTGGTTTTAGTCGTGGATTCTGTCAATAAAAGTTGTATCGAGTTGGTCAGAAAAAAAAAACTTCTTCTTTGTTGGCGGAACAATAAATCACGAATTGTTGCCGACAACGGGGCTATATAAGACACGCTATGTTCATTCGAAGGCGAATAAATTTTGTCAAATGAGATGATATTGTTTAAAATTTTAGTTGTTTCAAAACTAGTTGAAGTGTTTGGTCTCAGAATAGCTTAGACATTAAACCCTGTGTAAAAGAACGCACAACATCAACATAGTATCATGGTCTACAGTACAGATTGAACTGTTCAGTGCCCAAGAGATACGTTATAGGTGGTTCCGAGTAAGGTCGAAAGCTGCCTGGTAGTAGAGATAGCTACTGTCCTTTCGTGCATGAAGAAACATCATTAAACATTTCACGTTTACATTTTGAGCAATACAAATACATTCCCGATGAATGGGAGTCATGTCCGCTACAATCCAGGGAGTTACTTGAACTAACTAACAAATGTCACGAACTGACAGAACCAGACATTGTGGTCAAATCTGTCTAGCAGTTGCTATAAGAAACGGGTGAACCACTTATGCATGCATGTACAATTGTCTCGTCGGTTATTCACACCAAAACTAGAAAACATACGTTCGTTTGAAATATACCAATATTGGAGACAAATGTGGGCTACATATATACATAGTCCGGCCTAACAAAACCAATTGTGCCGAAAGGCACCCAAAGCACATACTGATGTTGATAAGTCGAAATGTCGTGGATTAAGTAGAAACGTTAAAAAATCCTTAATGTGATAGCCTAATTCAATTTCTGCTTACTTTTTACTTCAGTTCCTTAGAACCAAGTGCAACAGAATTAAGATGCGTACAGAATTTTGCAGTGTGTGTTTTGAGTTTAGCCATTATTGTAGACAACATGTTGGTTCATTTTGTAATATAATTTATAAGACTACATACTCAATACTATTGTAACCAGCAACGGGTTGGAGTATTTTGAAAAGAATTAAGCATTGGTTTCAAATTGGGAATCGAGTTAACTGACAAAGTTATCATGTTCACCCATTGGCCAGTAATTAAAACTATATCAAATTGAAAAGTGAGTACGTTACTTGGACGTTTCATGAACCCTGACGGAGAGTTTGAGGATAAGGTTTCTAAATTCCTCTCAGTTACAGATATGTTTTCATGCCAGCTTTTATCGTTTTGGCACTGGTTTCAAAGCCTTGGATGGTAGTAGTAAGCGGTGCGTTGATAACAAAAAAAAAGAGTTTACTTCATCTAGCACAGGCTTTTCGTCGAAAATAAAGTTATATAGAAGAAACATATGGAAACCAGAGCTCGTACTAAATATACGTCATCTATCGTGCGCAGAGCCTTCTGAGGCCTAATTACATGACCTTCAAAGTATTAACTTACACTGTGTATTACGACGGAACAAGTTGTAAACAAATGTTTCTGTAATAGTCCAAACTTTTAGCGTGTGGGATATTCTTGTCTTGAATCTCGGTAACCGACATGCCCAGAACAAAATGAACGGAGATAAGAGTGTTTTACATATACTATAGTATAACTACAAACACAAACGTTGGTGGTTGGTGATTCTAGCAAGTGATTACTGGGATGAGTGACAAGTTTCTTCGGGCAGGGGGAAATTTATGATTTGTTCTTCTTTTCAAAGCAAATTATCCTAATAAGCCCAGATTTTCGTTTTGCGTTTATATTATAAAAAGTAATTTCTATTTTTTTTTTAAATTTCGTAACTTAAAAAAAAAACAACACAAATAAACGGTGCATGTGGATTTTAGAAAGATACTGGTCTGTCCTTTAACAATATGTCAATATAAGCTTTACATGAAAAGGAAAAAAGAATCTTTTGTTTATATATGGTTTTGGGTTTATCTGCATGTAGGTTTTCTCAGTGGAACATTAGAGCATGTAGATGGCCGTTTGAAAGATCTTCGTCATTCTTGTTCAACATCGCCTATCTCCGGAACCTTCCGGATTTTGTGTAATCACTGGCCATTTTTAGCCCAATAGCGGTATACATTCGTATTCTCGCGAGAGTTACTATAGTTCGCGTCCTAAGACATCTCGACGTAGGACGTAGGATAGATTCTATTTTACATTGTAGCGGTATATTTACCGCTGCAGGCAATAATTGTATGGAATGTAGATAAACGCATCCTATAGAAAAATTGCATTCCGCGTCTATAGATAAGGTAACAGCAAAGAAAATAAAGAAATAAAATAGAACTATTTAGCATAACATTCGGTCGCCTTCCAAGTGCTTTTCGCACTTTTCAGTGTCAAAAACTACCGTAGCCCTAAGTCATATGGTCCATTTAACCCTCCCTACACGTCCCTTTACATCTTTTCTGACATGATACTGTCGCCATTTTAGACACAATCATTTTAAACTGCTGCAAGATACATCAGTTATTCACCTTTTCAGTTAGAATTTCATCTCGCACTATACATTCATTTTAAATTTTCAAATGGCTTTTTGGCAAAATATACATGTTATAACTTGACTTCAATTAAATGATTTGTACAAATGATAGAAATATGCCCTAAATTGTGCGTTTTTGCAATCCAGCCATCTGGACTATCAACTAGTTCTTTTAAAAAGAACTCTAAGGGGTGATATTTATCATTTTGGATTTGTCCATACTCTCAGAGGTCTTTCCTCGGATTCAATTTGTGGGACGATTTCTTGACTAACGCATATTAAAGTGCCCCAAAACGGAACAAATTGGGCGATTTACTCACTTTAAACTACTAGGCTGTGAAGTATCATCATTAAACATTAAACCCTTCTTAGAGCATGGCAAAATCCAAAATGATAAATATTACCACTCGGAGTTCTAGACTATCAACTAGATCAACCTTTGAATGTCAATCAGTACTTTTATCGGGAAGAGTGAAGTGATTTATTCTATTTCGCTCCTTCGAATACCCTAGCTTGTCAGTTTACGAGCTTTTGACAGGTAACAGGCCCTTAAACCAAGGTGAATTACTACATGGCACGTCATGCCATTTGCACTCTGTGCTATTAGTGGAATACGTCAAGCGATTTATCAGAACACCTTTATTTACAGCTCACAGATAGTTGAATACAGGATAATTTTAGTTGTATATAAGTCCTCTTTAGTCAAGGTTGCGTAAGCGCGCTTATAGACTGTCAGGAACATATATGCACACGTCTGTATAGGTCAGTAACAACCAGGGCATTGACATCAAAGTCATGTAAACCTAATTATAACGACTCCAAGATCATAAATTACTTGTATCAGACGGGAAAATGAATAGAAGCAAATGGTTTCCGAGCACCTTTGACATTTAATTAGTTTTATAATATTTTATGAGAACAGACTTTCTTTGTAATTACGCAAATTCTCCAAAGTACTCAACGCATGGTCATTAGCATTATTATATGAATCCATGATTTTCTAATATTTTATGCTCATTCATAAGTGTCAATAGATCACGTGGGGACGTGGCCATTAAATAACCAGTAATATTGACACCACGTAAATAAATCTGGCTGTAAACAACCTTGTAAATTCCAACCAAACACCTACGCTTGTTTTCTGATTTGAATTGAGCTGGGTCAAAGATGCGGTCTATATCGGTCTCAGCTGGGCAAGATATAGATTGTGTCTTTTAAAGATTCACATACGCTGATAAAGTTAATGCCTCTTCTCCTATTCGGTAGACATGGGGAATTTTATCTTCTTCTACATTTATAAAAAATATACATAGCCAGTTCTCAGACATTCGAGTATTGAGATTAGTAGGCTGTTATAAATATTACTCATGTAAATACAGATATCTAAATATAAACCAGACCCGTCCTTCGATTAGCAATCAGTACTTCTATTGGAAAGCGTCAAGCGATTTATTTGATCACCACACTAGAACACCTTTATTGGCAGCTTACAGAACGTAAGAGAATGTGATTAATATGTCCACGTGTCCGGGATGCAGACTGAAATACTGAACTATCAGATCATCAGGGTGCATCGTCCATATTGCGAAGGTGTACATGCAGCACTCCTATTTCTCGTGTTCAAAGTATATTGGTCATCGGCTTGCCAGAAAAATTCAATAAACAATGCTTTTTCTAATCAATCGTGGGACATAATATTGAATGTAAATTCGTAGAATTTTAGTAGAAAACAAAACGAAGTGGTTTTCTTCGGGTATTTTTATTACGCACCTGCAAAAGTTATGCAAAATAATAGGCCTTCTTGTCTATGGTACCAACAATGCATGTATCAACGGTACAAAATAAAGCAACATTTTCTGAACCAAATAAGTCCTGTTTTTATGTTATTTACCTATGACATTAGTTCCACGTCCCTTAAAAGGCAGTCTGGTTGCAAAATTTTAGAATTCAACTGAATGTACCGGTATAAGCTTACGTCATTCGCTATCATTAATTTTGGAGTGTCGAGTAAATCGTTATAAGAGGTTATATTATGTAAGAGTAAATTCTGGTCTGTAAAAGAAGCATTGAATTGTTTCCTTTCAAAAAACCTGGCATTAATTTTTTAAATCGTAGGTTAAAATTTAGACTGAACTGCACAATATACAATGGACACCGACACTTCAAAAGCTCTACTTTATGTCCAAGACAAGCTGGTGGAGATAGCAATTGTACGTACGTGCGTGGCGAAAATCGTTAAACAGTCTGCACGGTCAACGCATTGATCACTCTCCTTTCCCTCAGAATTACAGTTATGTCCGCTACTATCAAGACAATTACTTAAACGAAGGCGTACCAAAAACAGAATGGGATAAAACAGTTGATGGATAAAATCTGGTAAAATCACTCCGTTATTTCTTTTTTCAGAACATGTGTCTTGTTGTTACTTAAGAACAAAACTCGATGTTCTCTTGGAAATACTAGGCCAGCAGCGCAGAAAAATATGGGCCGTGCAAAGTCCGAGCAAAGAGATAGAACTTTGTCACAAAGCACAAAGTGTATATTTTTTTTGACTAGGTGAAATTGTAGGGAATTCACAGGGAGGGAATTTATAGAAAGATCCACAAACCTTTAATATGTTACCTAAAACCATGATAACAACAATCCACTGTACGGTTACAGGATAACTGTCAACCAACTGATGCAAAATCGAGTATCTTTCATATTCCTGATGATAGATACCTATAGCTAGAACGAAATATAGAAAATCAACAATGATGACTTCAGATCGGAGTTAGTTATATAATATTTCAGCTGACCCAAGATATGCGTGTACCAATGTTTCTACTCTTACCAAAATTTCTATTCGACGAAGCTTCCATTGTTAATACACCGAAATGTGTGTGGCATTTTGATTTTTTTAGTTAGTCAGGGAGCTGGAAAATAACTATGGCCTTTTTTCATCCTGACAAATAAATGTGGTTTCATTAATGTCTGGAGATTCCCAGATTAACTGCCATTTATATGCAGCGTTCCTGTGTTTCATTGAATGACGACTGACCCTCGCCACCGACTTCCATAGAGAGAGGATATGCACGTTTTCTTCAGTCGATTAATCCCCCTGACCAACCACTTAGGTACTTTCTATTGCGGATGTCAGAAAACATAAATCTGTCTCAGAAGGTGAGCAATGAGAGCTCGTCAAAGATGTCCATCTGACGGTTGACCAAGATGGTTTGTTGTGTGACAGGCCTGAAATATGAGCCTACTTTGGTAGTGTACATTTGTCATTCGATTGCTTATCGGTTGTTTCTATTAATAATTAGCTATTAACTTCCCAAACAATCTGTAAGCGAAAATTAAAAAAAAAAGAAGAAAAACACACCCATTCCCAAGCTTCACATTTCTGTTTTTATCCCCAAACATATGGTAGATAAACTTTTTTGTTTAAATTGCTTCCAATGTCGGTCGATTCCGAGTTGTCTTCATCTTTATAATCACTCTGGATGAGTGAACAATCTTTTTTGTGTTTTGTACAAGACATCATGTGTGGCCAAAGCCGATATTTGGAGTAACACTTGATATGAGACAATTGACAGATTCTGTTTGATTGCATATATATGCTCATAGTTTAACAGAGACTTTTGTACTTTTAGAATAGAACTTTACTTTGAAAAAGAAATAAAACGCATCATGTTATTATTTGCAGTATGTATTGAGGCGAAGTCGTTCTTAATAATCTAACTTTGAACTAAAGCTTAATATACATACGTAAGTTGTGATTTTAATTTCACGTATTTGGATTCAAGTATATTTATTTTTTTTCAGGTGATACATCCATAAGTTCCTGGGCTATTTGCCAGGTGAAAGTATTCATACACAGTGTAGGGAAACATAATTAAGTAATCAGTATAAATACCACCCAGTTTGCTCTTTTACACAAGCCAAATTGCACACTTAATAATGCATTAGGGTGAAAAGCAAAGAATACTTTTTGGTTATATGACACTGAAAGTTTTGATAAATTGTTTGCCTTCTCCAACACCATTAAGTGTCTAAAATATTGAACCAGAATATATTTATCTTACTAATTACCTTCATGTTAATGTGCTCGCCACAAGAAAGTGACCATGAGTAAAATAACCTTACGTTCGACATGAACCTAGTACAAATAAATACAATTTGTTAGTTTAATGTTCAACTTTGCACAAACGTTTCGCATGTGGTTTGTTGGGAGCTTCGTCTACCCGGATGCTCTCGGAGCTAAGGGGCCTCATGGAACCGATTTGTTGTAGTGTCCTGATTTTCGTCCTATAGCTGTAATGTGGTGTGTTGTCAGTGTTGTATAGGGAGGTTTTCTAGACCCACTTTGACTGGCATCGTGGCACGTCGTCACATGAGTGAAATAACCTTAAGTGTGACTTAAAACCCCAATCAACCAAGCAAACAAAGCACACACGTAGAAAATCGTTTTAAATATGTTTATTCCGAGGAAATAATCCAACAATAGAAAACCATCATCATCCGGATACTTAGTTATACCACAGCAAATTCCAGGCCTCCAAGGTATGAAACCTGTCAGTTAAATACAGGTTAAGACCCAGGATGTTGGTCAAAATAATGTGATAATAGAATTGCCAGCTGCCATTGTAAATATGTCAGCTCATTTTTTGCCCAAATTTAAAGTACACATCCAAGTGAAGAATATTTATAATGTAGTGTATTCTAAAAGAACTTTGATACTCACACTTACTCCGTGTCATACATATCGTAAAGCAAATAAGCTTTTCTCTATCTATGTAAAATATCCAACAATTTGTTTTTTAAAGAAAACTACATGACGTATATTTGAAAGGTGTACTGTGTAAACAGTTAAGATATGGATGCTGCTATAAAGATGTGTTTTGTTTTTAAATCTATGGGCCACGCCGGAGCTCAGTTGGTTGAGCGCTAGACTGCTGAGTCCCCTTCACTGTACACGGAATTCCGAATAGGTTCTAATCCCCTTGTCGATTTTAGGTACATAGGGGAAATTTCCGGCGGCTGTGGATATATTGGGTGTTTTTTACGAGGATTCCTTCTGGTTTTTCCACATTACGCCAGTAACGCAAAGTCGTCATTTAAGTGAAGTATCCATGAGTACGCCGTTAAAGACCAATCAAATCAATAGATTAAAGATCTATAATGCAAAATAAGATGTTTCTATTTAAGAAATATGGCGTATTTAGTAAAACACAATAAATTCGGTTAGGTCCAGGATTGTCCTGTGTGAGGTACTTACAGGCTTGTCTATCATAACCTAATGGTCAGAGACATCTAAAACATGACCCGAAATCACTCAGGTTTATTCTCTTCTAAACCGCACGGATTGTTCACACTTTAAAGCACACCTCTACTTTCAACGTGTCTAATAGCCCGAAAGTCTGCGGTCATTCGGGCTTGATTAATTGGAGACTTGGTCAATCTGTTAAGAAAGGCATCTTTGGCAAATTGCACGCTTTAAGGCATACGTTTATCCGCTTTGGCCGTTAATAGGTTACTAACGTCATTTACAGGACCAAGAAGTAATGTCACGGCCATTGGTTTAATACAAACTGAAGCACCGAGGGTACATTACTACATTGGTAAATTATTTTTAAAAGGGGTTGTAAATTTACTAATGAATACTATTAATATTTATACTTCGTTTTAGGCAAATTCAGTTTATACCGCATTTATTTAGTTTACTGACCGACATAGCTATGGCACTAAAAGGCAATAACAGGCTAAGTAAAACGTTTAATTGATGTCTAGGATACAGGAAATTTGTAGATATTGTTTTTAATTTTCTTGATTAAGCATAGAACACTCGCCTATTGAAACCGCTGGTATTTTGAATCTAATTAAAAAGAATTCTATGAAATCACAAAGGTTGACATTGAAATGATATTGTATTGTGGATACAGGAAATCGCGGATTTTATAATATGCCAGCTTGGCTGAAGCCCTAGAAGTCTTCAATGCCTTGTTTTTTATTGTGATTTAACTTATAAACACAGATGGGTTGATTCTGTTGTTGGTGTTTGGAATCTGTTTTTGCTTCACACCGTAGCATAGTCTGTCCAGTCTGATAGAATATAAACAGACACTTCTAAATGTACCTCTACAGAGTTTCGTATATTAATTACATTCCCTCAGAGTTACGCCACTTCGCCTCTGTAATTGAAATAACCATTAATTCAATGGTCCTCAATTGCTGCATTCGAGGTATTGAATTGTCTAGTCGTTATCGATTGACGCCTTCCAATAAGGGTACCTAGTGAAAGCTGTTCGACTGATCCGTCTTAAACAGAGATGTTTGAATTTGACAAAACATCCTTTCTGAACACATGTATTACTAGCTGAATTCTGGGATTTATAAGTTGACGATAATAATGTTAATACTAATAAGCCTAATTCTTTTATCCGTTAATGATTTTATCCATATATATGCCTCAAATTGTTACTGTAGAGTTTCAATCACCCCCACTGCTATTCACAAACATAGTTTTACTTACTTGTTATATAAGCTTAGAGTAAACTAAAACAAATTGTATTAATGTCACCATTACCTGATAACGATTTCTAAACCAGATTGAAACGTGGTAACAAATATATCAAGAAATTGTCATCCATACGGAAGCTAGTTTTGTCATTACAAAACTATAATTAAAAATATGAAAACAATTTGTATCTGTATATATGGACCACTCGTCTGAAGAAAATAAATTATTATTATTATTATTATTATTATTATTATTATTATTATTATTATTATTATTATTATTATTATTATTTCTATTTATTATTATTATTATTATTTCATCCATTAAACGTCAGTCAACATAGAGTTGCGTCAAGGATAATACAAAGAAACGCAACTCTTATTGGACGCGCTATAAGACCATAGAAGAGACAAAATAAAACGTCATGTACACGTTGGATTTTCGTATACCTCAAATGTAGTGGGTTTTTTTCAAAAGAAAACTTCTCCTATCATTTGGCAAGCGGTATTTACTTCTTTAGGAGGCATATATAAGTGAGACACTTAGAATAACATAAGATATTATGGATATTCAACTTCTGGTATATTTTAGGCGCAACGTTTCGGCCTAGATGCTAAGACCGTTTTCAATCGATGATTCAAAATCTCAACTGTCTTAGCATCTAGGCCGAAACGTTGGTCCTAAAATATACCAGAAGTTAAATATCCATAATATCTTATGTTATTCTAAGTGGTATTAAGTTCAAAACATGATGTACGACGTCACGTTATAATATACTTTCTTTGTGACGTAATAAACTTAACACGTGTGTATCTTTTGAACAACCCAGCTCTGGACGAGATTACCAGTACCAGTAAAACCTATTTGTTCCTTAACATTGATCATCAGTTTTGAGATCTCAATGCTAAAATAAATGTAACATATAGTTTTGAACAGAAGAACGTACAAAAAATTGAGTAATTATTCGGTTGTCTGCAGTTTGATGTTTGAGAGGGATAGATTTTGTTCAATTGGGTAAATCTAAACCACATTTGAAGTATCTTGAGAAGTTGAGAACCAACAGACACAAACACTTACTGATTCGCAGTTCAATGAACTGATAGTCACGTTAGGTTAACGCTTTAGGTTAACGCTCACGGTTACATAATTCTGTTCTCCACGATGTGTGTTATGCGCTTTAGAATTCGATGTTGACATTACCAGGCACTGTTACAGGTTAATCCACAGTGGAACATTTTCCAAAACAGAGAGAATAAATTTCCAAAGGCATTTCGTGCATATTACATTTGTAGAAGTGCTTAACTACGCTGTTGTCTTGTATAAAGTTTCACCTTTCTAAAGAGTTTATACTTTTAGTCATAGACCCTATACTATGGTTACCGTTATATATATTTTATCTTTAACGATAAATTACATTGTTCAACAGGATGTCTTAGCCAAATTGAAATTGGTGTTTATGAGAAGGATGCTTGGCGAAAGGTCTTGATAAAATTTATCCTATTACCGCTTGTTATATAATTATTTAAATTTCAAAAGGTGATATCTGATAGTAAAATTCCCAAAATATTTGTCTTCAATACTAAGTTTTCTCCTGTTAACAGTTTATCCTGTTAGACAAACTGTTACATGTTCAATACGTTAATGATCACAAACTGCTAAAGACAAGGCTATTTAATTATAAAGCAGCAAATACCTCATACGAAATGATCAGGATATACTCTACCTTTTAGCATTTGTACATTTGTAACTTGCTTGGTTTTTAAGGCTGTACTCAAGAGAGGTTGTCCTCAAACAGCGGGAGAAGAAAGAATAAGCTAACACAACCATCAAATTGGGAAACAGCTGAGCTGTATTTTCGTTTTTTGGATTCTAGTGCGGAAATGTTAGTACATACCGGCCACCTAAACCACAGCTATTCGACCTTCTACACCTGCAAGGACCTAAGCCTGCACACTTTTCTGAACTAGAATATGTTCAGTATCCAAGAGTGTAATAAAAAAAAAACCCAAACGAAAATACTGTTAACAATCACTTTCTAAACGAGACAAAAAATATTTCATTGTTTAGCTGTGTTAAAAAATTCAAAACATACATTCTGTGGTGAGCGTGATACACCCCAAAACACACTGCCCTTAGCCACAGAGCTTGAATTAGTATAAAATTAGGTTGCAGTTTGAATCTATTTAGATTAAAATATTACCCGTGACACACGATCAGGGATCATTAAGAGTCACCAGTAATGGGACTCGCTTTCACTTTAAGGTGGGTTAATTACGCTCGAAATGCGCGAACCTTGTCAGTCGTTTGACCCTTTAACTGACAAAACGGAATCAACTTTCCACATTACACATATTCATCGAAAATTTATCTGAATTATACAGACCTCAAGATTGAAGATAATCAATAGAACAGTAATTCAAATGTAAACTCAGAACTTCAGTTGTTTTCAGACAACCAATAGTTTCGGTGGATTAATTACGCTCGAAATGGGCGAACCTTGTCAGTCGTTTGATCCCTTAACTGACAAAACTGTATCAACTTTCCACACTACACATATACATTGAAATTTATCTGAATTATACAGACCTCAAGATTGAAGATAACCATTAGAACAGTAATTTAAACTTTGAAATGTTGAGACTGAAATGTAGACTCAGTCTTCAGTTGGTTTCAGTAAAGCAATAGTTCGGCGAGGGAATTTAATAGCCTCATAGGTCAAAAGGGTTCAATTGTTTCATTTGTGATAACATGGGTTTATTATCTTCATGTTGAGAAAGTTTTAAATAGCAATGATGGAGAAAAAAGTAATTATTGGCAATATGTAATGGTGACGCAATTCAAGTTTAAAGCTCTGGGGAAATCGTTTTTGGAGAACGCTTTCTTTCGGTAAAACCGCTTACCCTGACATATAAGTCTATCCATATTTTGAAATTTCAATTCAGAGCGCATTTAGTGTCGTTTGGTGTATGAAATGCTGAAATGTTTTTTTATTTTGTTGTTGTTTTACAGGCTTTAAAGAATTCATTAACACCGATATTTGTAGTGAGTTCATTATCGTCACATAACGCTCTTATGAAGTACCGCAAAAATCCATTAAGCCTTGTCCACAGCTACAAAAAGTCGAACACGAATTAAATACATTTGAACATACAATAGAACGTCAACGTATTGCCATGAACTCATTTGTAATTGGATGTATAAAACATTCAGCAGAAAGAATTCAGTCGAAGATATTCTGACTGCGTTATGCAGCATCTGTACCTTTCAGCCTTTGTCAACACTTGTTTTACTGAAGTAGTTCCGTTATTAACCTTTTGATGATAAGGATCTCTTAATAAAACAAACCTCTTTGTGTTTGTAAAGCATGATGAGATCCTTGAGCCGTTTGTTGTTATGAGACCACAATTTGGAGTCAAGATCCTGACAAGTCAATGATTTATTCTCCACAATATTCGAGGCGCGGGCAAAACAAAACGTCAAGTGTAATCGGCAATATTGGGATACGAGCTTAAGATTGTTTAGACCGTCAAGTTGTTTGTGAAATGGCTACGTTAAAAAGCTTAAGTAGCTTGTATAAAGATCACTAGAAAAATGCAACAAAACATAAAGTGAATTTTGTGGGACGCATATAACTATACCTTTAATCATATGTTAATATATACAAACCTATCTTCGTAACGTATGACCTGTTTTCAATCTGGCATTGATTTGAAACCTCTTTCATCTTTTGTCAACGCTTGTTTTACTGGAGTGGTTCCGTTATTCGACTTTTGATGATAAGGATCTCTTAATAAAACAAACCCCTTTGTGTTTGTAAAGTGCGAGAAGATCCTTAAGCCGTTTGTTTTTATGACACCACAATGTGAAGTCAAAATCCTGACAAGTCAACCATATATTCTCCACTATTTTCGAGGTGCTTGGTCCTAAAGTAACATACGCACTCAAAAGTTCTGAATTTTGCACTATCACAGAATCTCATGAAAAATTATACTCAAGAAGTACAGGTTAGAGGCTTTCCAATAATTCCAACATCAAATTTGTAGGTTGAAGGAGAGTTTTATAATAACTAAAAAACTAAAAA